>JAAEAF010014702.1:0-157054 GCA_011037195.1 Triatoma infestans | reverse complement strand
TTTAAATTCCATTTTCCACGAGACGGATTGGAATTGAGAATGGGTAAGATGTTTTTATCTAATGTGAGGAGAATTCCTAAGTGGTCTGACCCAAAAGGTTCATCTATTACCTTCCAATCTAGCCTAGCTACGAGTGACGGGGAACAAATGGAGAGATCGATGGCGGAAGGACGTATGTCATGTCTCTGTAACAGTGTGGCTGAGCCGTCATTCAACAAGCATAGATTTTCATCATGTATAGCGTCGAGTAATTCCCTACCATCAGAATTATTAAATGAGCAGCCAAAACTTTTATGATATGCATTGAAGTCCCCACATATTAGATACGGAGAGTTCAAGGATCGAAATAATGATGCCCAAAGTTCGGACTTTAATTTGTGCCCAGGTGCGCAATATAATGAAACCAGAGTGATGTGTGAATTTGAGATTTTACAGCTGATTCCACAGGTTTGAATTTTATTGTTATTAAATTTAGATTGAAAGATTCTTTTTTTGAAATAAATATTATTTCTGATCAGAATTTCGGCCCCACCGTAACCGTCATTTCTGTCGGCTCTAATAAATGTATAATTAGAAATATTAATGGTTTGCAAACGTTTACACCAGGTTTCTGATAAGAAAACTATTTCTATGTTGTTTAATTTCAAAAATGTTTCTAGATAGTTTCTATTGACCTGAAGCGATCTAATATTTAATTGTAACATTTTCATCATTTTTTTTTTTGTTTTTGTTTTTTGTAATTACTAATTTATAAAAGAAAAGAAAAACAAAATTAAAGATAAAATAAAAGGAAAATAATTACTAAGATGTGCGTAGTTATTTAGAGCAAAAAACAGATTGAAAATTATTGTTATAAATAATATGACGAATTAGAATAATTTTATGGTGTGCTATGTGTATGTGTGTGTGTATTTGATGAGTCTGTATTAGTATCTTTGTTGTTGGATTTGGACAGTTCTTTTGAATTCGTACAATTTAACTTTGAACTGTCATTACTGTTGGACATAATTTTTTCCAAGTTATACGCAATAAATTTAAAAATTTCATTTTTATTTGAATAATTATATTTTATTTTATTAATTAACTGTAAGACGTATTCCACATTACTATCTTGTTCTTCGGTCTGAATGTCGTTGTTTGGATTACGTTGTACTGGGTTAATTGTTCGTCTGTCTGTACGTAGGTGGTGTGGGTGTTCAATAGAATGCCTGTATAATTTTCTATTTTCCACTACTTCCGAGCCATTATGTATGTTAGTATTGTTAACAACCGGTATCGCTTCATTACCAAATGTATTTGATTTGATTAAGTCACGGTATTCTTTTGACAAATTTCCTTTATCAACTGCTTTAGTTTTATTCAGTTTTTGACTATGTTTACGTACTACTCGTGTTGTAGAATTTGATGTAAGTACATCAGGAAATTCCTTCTCACTTAAAATGTCAAATTTGTTCTTTGTAACCGTGGCGAATGTATTTTTATTTAGTATTTTATTTTTAATTTCATTATTTTTCATTATTTTAATTGGGCAGTCCCTAGAAGTTGATCTATGATCACCATTACAATGAACACATGTTGGCAACACAGCATCACTCACTGTACACTCACTGATTTTATGATTCTCTCCACAATGATCACACCTACTTTTACTTCTGCATTGCTCTTCTGAATGCCTGAATCGCAAACAGTTTTTGCATTGCCCTGTGGAAGGTATGTAAGGATCAACCTTACACCTAACTCCATATAAAGAAACATACTGCGGCAGTGATTGGCTATCAAAATTAATAAAACAGACCGGAAGTTTCTCAATTAGCAATTTATTATTAATAAACTTTTTTCTAGTGAGACGTCTAATTTCGAGAGGAGCGAAAGGGGAGACAAGCTCATTTAAAATTTCACTATCCTCCAAATCCACATCGATATCCCTAATTACACCTGTACATTGTACTCGGAAGTTAGGAATGTATGCTGTAATTTCACGCTCTTTAAGTATATCTAGAGATAATAAGTTATTAGCTGACTGAGGTGTACTTGTAGTAATTTTTATTCTATTCTGGCCAGCGACAGAAATATCAATTATTTCCTGTGTAAAATCCTTAGCAGATTTAAACAACCATTTTCCTAAGGCCATTCTGTGCACCTTGCCTAAATTACCCTTGTTACCTTCAAGATTAATGACATATGGACCCTTGTCAGAGGGTCGATAGCGATTTTTACTAGCTTTACTGATATAATCAAGTTTGTGCATTGATTGATTTCTATTAGAATTAGTGTTAACTTCTTGAACATGCACTTTAGTGACATTACTCACTATTGCCTCGCCTGATCTTTTATTAGTTCTAACAACTGATTCATTATGCGTGATTGGTGTTAATGTGAGATTAGTACTGGAGTTAGACATACATTGTTCCACATCCATATTACATTTATTATCGACATTATTTACGTTACTGTTTTTTTCTACATTCATATTAGTACTATTTACTTTATCATAATTAAGATTAGTGTTTGATAAATTGGCAGTTATACCTTCACCAACACACAACTTATCTCGTATTGGATCCAAAAGAGGAGGGCCAGGAGACCCTCCACTATCTGTAGACATTTTCACAAGCCCAGGTTCTCACTTCTTGTGTTTGAAGTAGAAAAGAGAATAAAAAGAAGAAGAAAAAACAAAAAACAAAACAAACAAAAAAAAAGTTTTGAAGAAATAAAAAAGAAATGTAAGAAAAGATATAATAACTGTAAGTAAAGAGTAAAAAGAAAATTGAAAAAGTGTAAAAAAAAAAAAAAAGAAGAAGAAAATTGATTAGAATAGAAATAATATAACATACAGAATGTGCACACTATATAGATGTTGACTGTTTGAAGTTCAAACTACAACTGGGAACTCAATTTCGAAAATTTGAGACGATCAGCAATACTTCCTCTTACTGGAAGTAAGGCTAAGTAACAATAAAAATCTATTTTGCATTTTACAAGAAAATTTATTCAAAAATCAAAGGAAAATTAAAAAACAAAACAGAAAATGTAGATAATAGTAATAAATTGATAATTAGTGGAAGAAGATGTGTTTTATGAATCATCTGATAATTATTAGGTAATGATTAATATAAAAACTGTAATCAGTAATGACGTCGCATTATTCATTATATTGTTTACAACCCAAAGTGATGGTCTGGTGGTGGGCAATCTGGTGGCATGTAACCATCGTAAAGTGCTATATTTATATATCGTAACCTCTGTATATTGTTGTGGAAGCGAGCAAAAGATCAATAGCTTTTCTACAAATGAAAAATGGTGATCATAATTTTCTAGTTGTTGTGGTGGTTGGTTCCGCAGAGCATCAGAGACATTTTCCGTGGTAGCCTGCTTCTTTTTGTGGTCATCGACCGGTTTCGGGCGTTCGCCCACCTTCAGGATGCGTTTTTCAGACAGAGTGACAACACAGACTGGCACAGAGCAATTCTGTTTCAGATTTCAGACATAATTTCAGACAGTGTGACAACACAGACTAGCTGAGCATTCTCCCTAAGAATTTGTTCTATGGCTGGCTGACGGCCAACCAATCCCCTTCCAAAACTGATCCCAGGTTGAAAACCAGTCAGTGTGTAAACTAAGTTTGCTCTGTGCATGTCTGTGTTGTCACACTGTCTGAAAAACGCATCCTGAAGTTGGGCGAACGCCCGAAACCGGTCGATAACCACAAAATGAAGCAGGCTACCACGGAAAATGTCTCTATAATTTTCTAGCATTGCCCTCCCATAAAATGATATACGAATTTGGTAAAAGATTGTCCTTGTAATTACACCACATATTGTGTATGACACGGAAGATATAGAAGAAACTATAGGATTTTAAAAGAACTCTGCCAACATATGTAACCTTATAATGTACTCTCACTTCCTGCTGGGTGAGTTTCAAAACTGCACTAGACAACAAATGTCCGACAACCTCTAAGATAATAAATTTCCCCACAAAAACTTACAATCTCCCCAATTGTGCTCATTTTGTTCACACTGCCACTCTTGGTTACCCTTCATCCTTAACGCCACCAATAGCGCTACTCCCTCTAGCTGAGCATTCTCCCTTAGAATTTGTTCTATGGCTGGCTGACGGCCAACCAATCCCCTTTCAAAACTGGATCCCAGGTTGCTTGTTAAACTAAAGTGGGATGGTGTATATGTGTGAGAGAGATATTCCCACTCCACATTGCTGAAGAGACTCTCTAAGTCTCAAGTCTAAGCAATTGGATACCATATCCTTTCCAAACATTGTCTCTGCCACTTGATTGCGAGAAGAGGCGCAATCTTACAACAGGAAAATTAATTAAATTGAAAAATATTTCTTCTGCGATTTTCCGCTTACCTTGATTGCTTCACCCCACGCGTTCGCTTGACTTCTTGATAGAGGGGGATCCAGAGGAATTTACACTTTATTTCTCAGCCTGCATGTATAGAGGCAGTCTATGCACAGTCAGGATCAAATTGTACTGCTATCAATCTATCTCATTGTTTCTAGAGCGCTTTGTAATGGCAAATGACTTCTGGCTACCAACCAACCAAACATCATTATTCACTTTTCGCTTGGTCACACTCTCAACTCACTCTACTATACACTCTTCTCCCCTCTCGTTTCATACCCTCTTTATCTGCTATAAATAGTAGATAAAGCTAGCATTAGTTCAAACTAGCTGTAATGGAAAACATTGTCCCTTAGGTAATTCAATTAATGGGATTCGATAGTGAAATGTTTGAATATACGTACTGACAACTAAACTCACATTTATATATCTACGATTTTACTGAGTGGGTGATAAGAGAGTAAAGCGTGAGTAGAGAGTGTGACCAACGAAGGGCGAAAGGTGACGGCTGGTTCGTAGCGTGATGGCGAATGGTGTAGCGTTGAACGCAAGCGTGTTGCGAGACGTTTGAAGAAGGATGTGACAAGTTAGAACTGGTTGGTTAGAAGTAAGACTGAAAACCAACAAGTGTGAGTGTAACAGATACAATGCGTTGATGTGAACTCTCTACTCGAACTTGGTGAATTGCTCTGATAGTGGATGAAAACCCGAAACTGCCATAAAAGGAATCTGCGCTGCGACGGATAAAATACCAGAAATTAGAATGTAAAAGCAAAAAGTTGGAACATAAAGTTCCACGTATTGATAACCCTACTCTGATGGTGAATAAGTATTCGAAACCAGTCGTGCTATGATGGATAATCCATGCGGACCGACCATATATTCAATGAAACATTCAAGGTTGAAATTGATGTAGCGACTGATGTTTACTCTTTAAAGTAAAGTTGGAGACTGACTGCTGGGGACTGGCTGTAGGAGGCTGACTATTGTAGACTGCTCTCTTCAAAGTAGTATTTGAAACTCACTGTAAGCGCTCAGATGGTCAGCTTGTATTCACTTCCTCTTATCACTAGAGACAGATTGGCTGTCATAGGAGTGAGATTGACGTCATTGTTAAGCTGATTTGCCAATTCATTGCAATGGGCATGACAGAGAATGTTATTCTTAGTTGAACTGCGCTTGGTTGCGCGATGGTGGCGCCTTTAACGGTTGCTAATCCAGATTTGCCGTGGCCAGTTTACTGGCGATTGGGGTACCATTAAGATTGTTGAGTCATTTCTGGTGTCCAGGGCTCAATTTTCTGCATTGCTATTCTCACAACCGAAGGCACTTCCAAATTATTTTTAGTGGACAAAGGCTTTTGAAACTTACATCATGCGGTTGTGCACTTGAGGAAACGCTGCTGAAAGCATTATGCTCTTGCAAGCTAGCAACTTTGCTATACAATTAGAAATCACAAGGTTGTTTCTTCTTATGAATAGAAATAGATATCCTGCTTTCCACTTAAAGGCTGCACTACTTATGTTTTTTATATTCAAAGGGTGCTTAAAACTATTTTGGATGAAAACCCAACTTCGAAAATTTGATAAGTTCAAAGCACTTACTTTTATAGCTGTCAGAGATAATAATAAAAGTTGTAGTTACTTAATAAACATTATCCCAGACTGGAGGTATTAGTGCAATTATAGAGATAAGAAATAAATATCTTACAAACATTATAAGCGAAACATTATGCAACAAATGTAATACACAATTCTATAATTGTTTGTATAAAAGCAAATAGGGAAAACATTTTCCAATAAACTACGGAGAAATTCCAGAGCTGGACAGTTTGTATCGTTTACTAAATACTGGGATCTAACCGCGCCCTTTCAGCCGTCCCTATCCCTAGTACACAGTACCAGCAGCGCCATTAGAAACTACAAACACAATCCCCGCTGGCAATATTGGCTGGTGATATTGTTAAATGAAGATCGGCTACAAATTGTTTACCCACAATTCACCCGAAATCTATAACAAAGTGTGGTCGGTTGTGGTTTTAGATCAACTGTAAACACCTCCCTCCACCCCATTGCAAACACATACACAAACAGAGGCACTTTATTCTAATTATTAATCGTGTTGTTCAGCTTCAATAATCACTAATTATTAAATCGTGTTGTTCAGGTTCAATAATCACAGTACCTTCAATCAACATAATGATGTGCATGTTATACAATTTTATACAAAATGATGCTAGTTTATCTACTATTAACTAGCGTAAGGGAAGTTGGTAGAAACATTTTCTTAGGTAATTCAGATTATGAAAAAAACATTACTATTCCTGGAGTGGTCTTTACTGCGTTCTGATGTTCGACCACCACTACATTACCACCATTATTGACTCGATACGTCGATGACAATCACCACCATATTATCACAACACTGGCACTACTCCAACAGCTCCGATGAAAGTTTAGGAGGAGAATAGTAGTCAAAATCTTAAAAATCTAGTTTAAAATATCAATTATCGAAGAAGTTATCTTCTACGACGAATGGACCTGCCCTAACACTCTTGACTCTCAGTCTCACCGCATAAGTTATAAGGATGATTCTTATTGAATATATTCTATGCTTCAGGTTTAACTACGGCGTAGTTTTATTTCACCCACTTATCCAAAATATAGTTTGGATTTATTACCATTGATAGATTTTACTTTAACTAATCCAGAGATCAACTATTGCGCTTCCTTTTGTTGTTTATATCGTCGCTGATGTTGATGCCTGTCAAGAACTATTACTTATTTTTAATCTTCCTATACAATTGCAGCTGAACATACGTAACCGTATATGCAGAAACTGGGATGGAAGCCTAAGGAAAACCCCTATATATCCTATAAATAATAAAAACCTACTTCTAAGGAGTGAATTATTTCTTTTACTTTTTGATTGCGACCGCGTGAAATTTTAGAAATTGAGTTTTCTAATGAAATTTGTCGCGGCCTTTGACCAGTTCTCCTACATTGGTTATTCCGTTCTGCATCCAGAATGTAAAAACTGATTTTGTCACTGCAAACACCGCAAAGGTTCCGGGTTTATTAAATTGAGTATTTTAACGTACTCAGAAGAATTCGAACGTTTCTCATTACCCACATATCCTGCATGCCCTTGCACGCAGGATAGAGTGAGGTTTATGACATTCCCATCTCGGTGAGGAGTTGAATACAGTTTCAAACCAACTTGATAGTGATACCTAATAAATCAAGTTTGAGGTTCGTGCGATTTTTTAATTTTTGTTTTTATTATGTAGTGGATTTCTAAACTTGTATTTCCGGTGAAGACCCAATTTCGAAAAGTTGAAACGTCGCAATATTCTTCTTACAATAGTAAAGGTAAGTAAAATAAAAAAAGAAATTGATTTGGAGTATATCTGGATAGTTCTATAAGTACTATTTGTTTGAATAAATGGAAATGTGTTGATATCAAAAAGATGCTTTCTGGGTAGTTAAATTTGCATAACTATATAGTACTAAGCAGAAACCGATTGTAATCAAATGGGACGGGTGGGATAGGAATACTTTAGGGCATTCCTCGCTATTATCTAGCGAGGCGTCCTTAAGGTGTAATGGTGCGCTCTCTTACGGTTGGCTGCAACTACTTACACTGCTCCTTTATTATACTTGTATTGCCCCTTTTTTTAGCATCGTGTTTCAACCTGTTACTTTGACCTTGTTGTCGTCACTGACATTTCCATTCCGCTTAAAAAGAAAAACAAAAATACAAACAAAAAATTACAAATAAAAAAGAGAACGAAAACAATCTTTTCTTCACAATCAGTAGTGCCAACTATATTTTTCCCCCTTTTCTATTTCCACTTTCCCATACTGCTGTATAAGAAAGTATTGGGATGGTGAACAAAACTCGAAATTAAGTTCTATTGAGAAAAAAATAATTATTTTTCACCGGAAATACATGTTTTGAAGCGCAACTGACTTTAGAAACAATGTTGTGACTCTGTGTGTGTGTGTGTGTGCGTGTGTGTGTGTGTGCGTGTGTGTGTTTATTGTAAACAAAATATATAAAAAATGAAAACATCGCAGGTAACACGCAACCGATATTTACCAACCGGATATGCGACATTAATGAATTTTTCTTTACATTTTTTCTTGATTTTCTCAGAAACGGCCTCAACGAGTTTTATGAGTTTTCCTTCAACTTTGCGAACTAACTGAGACTACATAGAGGCCTATTACTTGTATTTGAAACAACTCTTTTTATTTCTTTTTATGAAAATTTGATTTACAGAATAGTTTTTCTGAGTTTTTTGGACTTTCTTCGAAAGAGGTTTCAATGAAATTTTTGATTATTATTATTTTAAATTGAAATCCTAATTGTATTAAAAAAAAACATCACTTCTTTAAAAAAAAAAAAAATTCGAAGAAATTGATTTTTGGGGGCGTTGTGAAGTAACTGCGAATATTGTGGCTTGACGGAAGCACTTGCTATCTAGTTCAGAATGTTTAGTGACACTACCTACTGGAGATACCTACATATTATGTTTCACCCCATTTTTTTTTTTTGTTTAAATTCTCTTATTACTTATTGTAAGAGGAGGTATTGCGGTCGTGTCAAATTTGCGATATCTAGTTTTCACCGGTGATATACGTTTTGAATTACCCTGATTTCAAAAGAGTGATTTTTAGAAGGTCCGCCTCTTTATTTTTGTGTATAAGGTCAGCATAACTCAAACATGGAAAATCGCAGAAAGTTCAAACTTGATATTTAGTTTAATTGTAAACAGGAGATCGGACAATAAGGTTTTGATCCAAATCGATCAACCGGAAATATCACTTTACGGGCTGGCTGGATTTTTCTGCTTATTGCGTTTTTTTTTGTTTTTTTTAAATGGCTGAAAACGATTTTCATTAAAGTTTGCCTACAAAGATCTCCATAGACTACAAATATGTAGATTTATGACTTTTATTTGAAACTTTGTTCCGCATAAATTCAATTAAATGCGGTTGTGGGGGTGGTGAGCTGTGGGGTAAAATTTTCCTGTGAGCATCAACAATTCAGTTTTCATTCGATCAACTACATCTATATAATATTAATTACAATTAAATGTGAAACCTAAATTCCCGAGTTAGTAGGAAATCCGTTCACCAGAACTGCAATTTTAATGAACAGTTTTCTTCAGTTTTTTTTTTGCGGCTTTCTTCAACAAGCACCAACGGGTTTCATTAAACTTGTTATTAAAACTAAGCAGACACACACCCACACCCACACACACACACACACACACACAGAACTAACACTTTTATTTGAAACGTTTTCCAGAGAAAATCTATTTAGTTACGCTCCATCAGACACACCACTAAATCGCAAACATTTTAACTTAGAAGAAAATTTGTTGCAATTATCACCATGTTAATTATAGTAAGAGGAAGTTGTGTGATGTTATGTATATATTCACATGGAACACATATATTTATGTGTGAATAGAAATGTTTTATAGGAGCTCTTACATTAGAATTGTGTGTGTTGCGGCACAACAAAGTTACAATTTTACGACATTTTTAACCAGATTTATTTTGGCCATTATTGTCGACAAGTTACTTCGAATAAGAATTGTACTGTAAATTGGAAGTTAATTCCATTTTGGAAGTTTATTGAGATTATTGACTTCATTAGTTCTTTTTTTGTTTTGTTTTTTTTCCAGGCTCTTCATATTTCTATGAACATTCGTACTGTAAGTTTTCACCTGAAATTTATTTCAGATTGTCTCCAGACAAATATACAGATACACAGTTCAGTGGATCTAAACTTAAAAATTGTCCCGGTGAAAACTCAGTTTCCACAATATGACACAAAGTTTCTTTTATGGCGGTAGAGGGAAGTAAATACAGTAAATATTCAGCAAATAATTAACTGGAAAGTAATTATTACCTTCATTGGGTGGAGGCGGCGGTGGTGGAGCGGGAGGTAGTATGTTAAAATCATGCTAAAGTTTAGGAACTCGTACATTCATAGAAAACCTGGTGTCTGATCTATACAAGTATTTAAACGTACAAAGATAAAGGCTATCTTATATATATTTAGTATGAGGCCTATAGTTATAAAATACATAGAGAATGAGTGAAGAGATTTAATGTGTAGACACATTAGATAAAACAATAGATGATAAGTGGTATAGATAACAATGGGTTTCGTCCCACTAATACATTGTGGACTGCGGTGAAGAATGGCGAGGTGGGGGACGAATTAACAGATGTTCAATTAACGGGAAACAATACACCGAGCTATTTTATTTATATATATATATATATATATATATAAATTTATTTGTGTGTGTCTGTATGTTTATTTCAACATATTGTGGTCAGCGTGTTTATTTTTGTATGAATGAGGATGCTTGTGAGTGTGAGTTTCTTGTCTAATGTATGTATTTTATTGGTAGAAAATTATCTGTTATTTATTTATACTGATCCATTTAGTATGGGTTTAAATACATAAATAGTATTTAATGTATTTTATAAACTGTTTAGAGCTTTATTAAAGTTTAAAATAGGAATTTATACTTTCTCATATTGCTTGTAATGAGAAACTATTACTACAAGTGGGACATATTTCTAAATTTTGAGTATTCACCGGAAATACATAGTTTACGATCCCTTGAAATGGAAAAAAACTGGCGTGAAACACTCACATGACTTTCTCTTATCTGATCAATATAATAAAAATGGGGGTGGGGGATTTTACTTGTATGCCTGAGCGGCTTTACATGGAATCTAAGAAAGCTTGTGCAAAATTAAATTTAGACTAACTGACAAACCTCCAATAACCCTCTAAATCAATTTTTTTAAGGAAAATTATTTCAAATAAAAATGATCAGTTTATATCTGTGCAGCAAGCAGCGCAGCGGGTTTAAAGAAAATCGTTGTAACTGTTCGAGAAAGTTCCAAAAAAACTATCCCGTAAAATTGCACAACCTATTTGCATCATATTTGGATTTCTATCAATGCTTGTAATCTATATATTAATATTATGTGGGTGGACAAAAACCATTACACTGATGTGGTCCTTTAGAGGAAGCCTAACACTTTATGTTCCCTCCAAAACTTCCAAAAAAAACTATTTTTCCAGGAAAATTTCTCTTTTTAATTCTCCAGGAAAATGTTTCAAACAAAAGAGATAGGTATTAGTGTGTGTAGGTAGTATGCGAGGTGTAAAGAAAATCGTTGGAACTGTCTTCGAGAAAACCACGAAATACTAGGAAAAAACAATCGGTAAACTGGAACCTACGTTTCTAATATGGCGGTGGCACTTTAATGAAATTTGGAATATGAAATTTGTGAGTTTTTGTCATCCGAATGTCTCAAAACGAAAAATCAAAGGAAGCTGTAACTTGACCACCGTTGCTAAGGTTTCAGTCGGAAGTACGAATTTACTAATTTTGCCCCCCCCCCCACAGTTTTAGGTGATTTTTCACAAGAATGGCCCATCTAATTACATTAAACATCGCAAATAACTAATTAACGCACAGGGAGGCCTCTCACTTTTTCTTATGAAACTTCTTTTTTCTTAGAAAAAAATTAATCTTTATAAAGTTGCAAAGTTGAGCTTTTATTTTAAAGTTTCATTTCAGTAAAATTTACGGTTCCGCCATCTACAAGGCCATGCAACAATAGTTTTGAAAAAATATAAGTTTATATATTATTTATATAAAGTAAATAATAAATTAATTCACTTCTTTACTCACTGTTCCTTTTTCTTTCGTCAAGTTTTTGAATTTTTTCGATAAAGATTAATAAAATTTTTGAACTTGTATACTAATTTTTGTTTTAAATATTTTTCGAATAACTAGATTTTATGGCGGAGCTGGAGATTCAGTTTCCTTCAAGTGTCCTTTTTAATTTTTCAGAAAGATATCTAATATTTTAAAATGGAAGCCAGGCAAGTTTAGTGAATATTCGAGAGTGGTGTGAGTATTATTTGGAGTAATGTTTATTTTAAGAAGGTTCTCGAGATTCTGAGAAGAATGTTTGCTTTCAACCTCCACATTGCTACGTACCATCCACCACCCCTGGTAGCAGTTAAGGATAATTACATTTTTAGTGAGAGTTCCCCTTCTCTAAGGAAATTGGCCAATCAGAGCTGTATGAGAATTGCAATAAAGAGAAAATATCTCTTTGAGTGTTTCACATCATAATTTTATTTTATCATTTTTCCTTTATATGTTGAAGGAAAGGAATATCATTGAGTTAAAAAAAAAAATTCTTTTCTAGCAGGCGGTAGAGTTGGTTAGTTTGGAATGTACTGAGCACTCAGAATGAGCTTGTGGATGTTGAAGGAACGGCCCCGGTCGCTCTTAAACACCCAGTCGGTTACTAAACAGTGAATTTATTAACATTATATAAAGAAAAATAGTAGATTTCGCCCTTCCTATGGAGGGGGCGGAGGTGGAGCTGATTTAGAAATAGTAGAAGATGGCCCCCGTTATCCGGAGACAAGGAGCGACTGTTTAGTATTCAGTGGACGCGATATTTGCACAAATCTCCCTCCTCCTCTGGTCCCTTATTTTGCCTAAAGTAACTTCGTGCTTTCTTTACGAATTTCATTCCGGCTTGGTGCCTTCTCGCGCTTGCTCTCTCTCTCTCTCTCGGAGCTTCCTCATCCCACTATTTCCAATTTCTCTCTCTTCTCTCTTTCTTTCTCCGCCTAACCGAAGCAGCTTCTTATTAGTACTTCTCATCCCCCTACTCCTGTGCAGACAGTGTTCTAGTGAAGCTCACAGACCTGGCATAATCTATCTGTGTTACAGACACTCTATTTCATTTTCTCACTCTTCCTATCTCTCATTTTCCCTCTCGGGAATCTTTTAATACATTCTGACCAAGCTCATTGTTTCTGTTGTACAAAAAGATCCTGCAGGGCGGCCGGGAATTCATAAAATAATGATTCATGTACAAGAGTTGTGCTACTTTTGTTCTTTTTCTTTTTATTCCTGTTATTTTTTTTTAAAACTTCTTCATCAACCACCAGACAGAGAGCATTATCAGCTCTCATTTATTACCTTCTTCGAATGTTTTAGAAGTATTGCGTTCGTGTCTGATTACATAATTTGCCCCTTCCACGGAAGTACATATTTTTATACCACAAATATTTAAAAAATAAATCCAGTATGAAACAATCACATGACATCGATATCATGCTTCTTAACACTATCATAACACAGCTTCACAGCTATAATGTACTGCGCATCTGTTACGGCTTAAGCGATGTCAGCTGCCGACTGATCATTAGTTTAAGCAACAATCTCCGACTAGTTGTACAAAAATACAGATTCAATTCGTTGTCTTAATCAATCTATAAACAACAAGTTTACAAGCCAGGATTCTAATGGGAGCAATCAAAAAAGAGCTTTTTAATCAGTATTTGAAGAGACTAAAAAAAAAAAAAAAAAAAAACAAAGGAATCAAGGAATCTCAAACCAAGTAGCCTTGAGGAAGAATGTCTTAAATCAACAGTTTTAAAGCATCAAGAAGCGTATATGAACACATCCATCACCTACGAGCTATCATCTGTCTATAATACCTAGACTAATAATGTACGGCCAATAGTCTGCCTCTCTAGTCTCTTTAACTCTTACTCCACAACACTCCTTAACTGAAAACATGTAAATATAAACTGTGAGTTGAAAAATGTAAAAAGTGCGTCTCTTTTACTTCAATCGAAAACAACACAACTTCACTGCTTCCATGACATACCAGAATCTGAGGCTATGTCGCTTTCTTTATCTCTATATACTGAACACCCAGAGCGACTATGTTGCAAATGTTTGTGGGGTGTGGAGTGGAGGAAATGTTTCCAAAAAAATTATAAATCTTGGGAACTTGGTTTTTCGTATTTTGTGAAAATTCAGTACTCTCGGAAAACTTTTCAGTATAGCATTCTCGGTTAATCGATTTTCTTCAGATTTGGAATTCTAACAATGCACAGAATATAACTCTACATTATAAGGTTGCTAGAATCGTGTATTGTACTTAGGTGGAACTTTAGAGGTAAGCTTAATTTTGCAGTTCCCACTTCTGGAAAGTGAATTTTCTGGGGAAAAATTCGTTTAAATAAATAGACCTTTATACGTGTCAATGATATGCAACTCATATATCACTTCCTGTTGACCGAATAGATCGAAACGGTCATAAATGATCAAAGTTTGAGTTCTATGGTTTTTATTTTATTTATTTATTTGGAGATATTGTGTTCAAAATCACAAAAACAATACGAACATGCACCTCACAGTAACTATATACCAATCTTTAAATATATTTATCTCACTTTGGACACCTCAAAATATGCTAACCAATGAAAACCTCAAATCCGAAATTATGATATGATTGCAATACTCCCCCATTTATAGCAGAAATTTTTTTTTTTTTTTTTTCGAAATTGGTCTGTACTTCTATTAGAGTCGCCCGACCAAACACTTGAACATCGGCAACTGGATGAACTACAGCTGGCTTAGGGCGGAAGAATACGAAAGCCATCGAATAGTAAGTAAAGAATCAACCTTCCCAAGCTTATGTATGTAATGCACCCGCTCTGAGTGTACCCAGCTTCTAGCGCACCCATCTCGATGTTCAAGATATTTTGGTCGACCTATAGTATTTCTGTTATTGTCTGAATTCAAAATACTAATGGTCTGTATTTTTGTTTGCCCTTTAAAAGGCTACTTCATTTATAGTCATCGATATGTTTTGAAATGTTTTAGGCAAACATTGTGTGACACAAAGTCCATTAAAAACTGGTTCCCTCACTGAATATTTTACAGTGATGACTTTCTCTTACTCTACTTTTCAACTTTTAACAGAAAAAAATGTTGGAATTTTCATTTCACAACTAATTGGGTTAATAAACAATACATGAGATTGAAATTGCTCTTTAAAGGAAAGCCAAATAATTTCAAATAAAAGGGATACGTCTATTATATATCTGCAGAAAGTAAATAAAAAAAAAAATCCTATGCCAAAAAAGAAAAAAACAATCGCGAAAGGAAATAAAGTGACATGTCCGATTGACTGAAGAATTTGCTTGAACCAAGCTTTTGTTATGTTTCGTATTTGAGTTATATGGTCCAACTAACACACAAGCACACACACAACACACACTAAGGAGACATTAGTTTGGAACTTGGAATTTGTACTAAACGTTAAGCAGCATTATATGTTCTGTATTTGGTTTTCAATTTTGTTTAATATTTTTTATCTTTCATTTTGTTTTTTGGTCTATTAATTTCCAAAAATTAAAAATAAATAAATAAGAATAAATAGGAAGTTTAGGCAAGGGAATAGCTAGGTCGTTAGCGTATTGGACTCCCACGCGGAGGACCCGAGTTCGAGTCCAGCTGTGCTACCCTTAGATTTTTTTTTCCTAGGAGCCTCTACAGCTCACTGTCCGGTGATGGACAGTGTTGTCTGTAACGAGAGTACACTGTCCGGAGGCCGGCCTGCATTGAGAAGGCTCCGGGCGCCAATGACCATAGATGTTGAAGCCTTAAATTTAAAAAAAAAAATAGGAAGTTCCAAATAGTTAATTAAAAAGAAAACTCTGGTGTGAAAGTCACACCGCTTTCTCTTGCTCCTTTTAATACAATTACATATAAAATGACATATTTTCTTTAAACTTGCAAATTTGTATTTAATTGTTCTTACAGAAATATAGAGGTGGTGGGGGAGACAAGTCCTACTTGCCAGCCGTGGCAGATGTAGAAGTGTTTATATTATAGTTGCAGAGCTCACCAATGATATTGAATGTATAAGACATATACCGCCACAAATTCCGCACAACGAACTAAAATAAATTCAAAATCAAAATTTTGGAAAAACCAAATCTAAACCGAAAACAAAATCAAATTTTTTTTGAAAAATCTTTCACATAAATGTGATACGTTTATATTTATGCAGTGAGAGTAGCAAGTTTTTTAAAGGAAATCGTTATACACGTTTTTACGAGAAAACTGCATAAAACATCTCAACAACTTATTTTATAAAGGCGCACATCCGGTTAACTGATTTCTTTAGATTTGTAATTCTAGCAATACTTGTAATGTATATTAACATTTTACAGTTAAAATGTATAAAATGTATAATATTATACGTTAAAACCATACATTGTATTAAAATGGTACTTTACAGGGAAACATAACACTGCTGTTCCACTTGAACCCTCCCAAAAACCCAATGTTTCAAATTATTGTCGGTACTTCTGTAATAGGTATGTAAGCATTTATGTAGACGGTACAAGAATATGAAGAAAGTTGCTGAAGGCGTGTTCTGTAATTTCGCACTTTCGGTTGATGGATTTGGCCCAGGACCTTCTAGTACTTAAACGGAATACTAAGTTTGAGCTTCCTATGACTTTTCCTCATTGAGATATTTTATTCACATACAGACACACACACACACACACACATACACACACACAAATACATACTTAATATTAGTAATTGTGAAGCCAAAATTGCTAGTTTGAATAACTTCGGTTCACCGGAAGTGCAACATTACTAAACAGATTTCTTCAGTTTTTTTTTTTTGGCAGCTTTCTCCATAAAGACACCAACGGATTTCATTAAACTTGTCATTAAACTAATCATACAACTATACTTTTCCTTGAAAAAATTTTCCGAGGTCGGTTTAACCCACCTGGAAAAACTCCACGACACACCAGTAATCACTCTACGTGTTGTAACCCATGCAGACGACTACATTTTATGTGTACATTCGAGGGGTTTATTTTGGAGCCAACAAAATAAAGCTTTGGATTTGGCTTTCTAGCTACTCTCTCAGAACATATATCATATTTTCTTTGTTCTATCACAATACTTTATTTTTGTTCCATTACAAAAGTTGTTATAACAATAGTAATAGTCTGTATAAAATTGCTAATGTGTTGTGTACAATAGATCAAATTTACAATAATTATGAATGATCAATTTTTTTACAATATCCTTCAATAATTATCATATTTGGTTATTGAACATAATAATTATAAACATTTAGAAACAAAGTGATGGAAATAAACTTCAGAATGTTCATTTAAACGGAGAAATTTGTGTGCACAATATCCATTAATAATGCAATTAATATTCTGATTTGTAATGACAATTTCGGCAACAATTACAGCACATATTGCTGATAATGGTGAATAGAAATTTGTTGTTAATTTTGATAATTTTATATGAAATTTATGTACGTAACATGTGTACATTATTTATATTGACTGAATGTACATTAACATCTGTAATTATACATATATGTATGAAACTATTATTAATTGTATAATAAACATATAAACATAACCGTTTCAATTATGTTCAGAAGGTTAGAGTTTGTTATTATAAATTTATATTATTTAAATAATAATAATTATAGGTAAAATGTAAACCAAACATTGTTTACATGGCTACGGCGAATCAAAGTTTTGTAAACAGTCTACTACACATGCAACGTAACTTATTACTTTCTCTAACTACTCTTAGAGGAAGTATTGCGATCGTGCCAGACGTTCGAAATTGAGTTTTTGCACTTGAAATACATGTTTCCAGGTCCACTGAGTCCCAAAAAAGTGGTTTTTAGAAAATGGTCAAAATCGAATGTTGCAAAAACTTTCGATCGGTATAACATCAGACACGAAGGTTTCGGGCAAAATCCATCAACCGGAAATGCCACTTTACTGATTGATTTTTTTTGTTTTGTTTTTATGATTGTCTCAAAAACGGCTCCATCAATTTCCTTTGAATTTGATATGTCAACTACAGATACAAAGAGCTACAACTTTTATTTGAAACATTTCTCCGGGAAAAATCATTTAAGGGCACTTTTGGTAGAGAGGTGAGGTTATGGTTCCCTCTAAAGTGCTATTTCAGTTTATTACACAATCTATCATCTAAATAATATTAATTAGAATTAAATGTGTTATAAAAATCCCGAGTTTGAAGAAAATTGAATGAACGGAAGTGCGATTTTACTATAGGTTTTTGTTTTTGTGATTTTCTCCATCAGAATGCCGACGGTTTTAAACTCTAATAAGAATTGTAAGTGTGAAGAAAATTTGCCATTTCGCAGACGTGTGAGTTTTTTACATCAATTTTTTTTTTCCTAGCGAGAGAAAGGATAATGAACGCGTCAAATTTTTGAAATTGAGTGTTTCAGGTCCTCCTGAGTACGAAATAAATTGTTTTTAGCGATTGGTCTATATGTGTCAGTTGGTGTGTGTGTGTTTTAACAAAGTGTTTCATCTGGCACACGAAGATTTCGATGGTGGCTGATGAGATGTTTTTTTTTACACACAACATTCAAAAACATTTTTGAAAAATTTTACACAATCGCATTATCAACTCATTGCTATAGTAACAGGAAGTTTACATAACAACAACATAAAAACTTTGAAATGTAAATAACCAAAAGATATTTCCGGATAAATGAAATTGTCCAGTGAATTGAAACTTTCCGAATTATTTACATATAATATTTATAATTCCATTTTCTTTGATTTTAGAAACTAGATTCTCTAAATATACATTTTAAAGATTATCCACTCTTCCTTTCTTACTTTATCATTGTTAGAAGGGGTAAGTATAGTGATCCGTGTCACATTTTCGAAATTGAGTTTTCACCGGAAATACATGTTTCGAGTTTCCGTGAGTACGAAAAAATGTTTTTATTGAATGGTCTATATTGCGTGTGTGTGTGAACAAAATATTTCAAAAATAAAAAGTCGCAGGAAGCTCAAACTTGGTCCGTACATTTGGGTACTAACACCGCATCTGACACGAAGATTTCGGGGAAAATCTATCTACCGAAAGGGCGACTTTACTGAATGTTATTTGTTTCAGCTCCTACGATTTTCTTTAAACTTCGGCACTATCTACACACCTGAATGTCTATCATTTTGATCTATAACATTTTCCCGGCAAAATTGATTTTTTGCAAGGTTTGAGAGGGGGAACAGTAACGTTAAGCTTCTCTTTAATAAATCCTCTCAGTATAATATATGGTTCCAATACCTGTATATATTATTTTAGGATTCCAAATTTATTGTACAGTATAGGTTTTTGAGATTTTTGTAATTTTATTGTAATCGACTATAACGATTTCCTTTAAACTTTGAAAGCTAACTGGTGCCCTGCTGTCAAAGTTTTAACCTTGTTCTGCTCCGGTAAAACATTAAAACGTTTTATTCCTTGATTTTTCTCTCCTTTCCCGGAGCAGGGGAGCCATGTTCTGTTTAGGCGGAGTCCATCGTATCTCTGTAGATAGCGTTCCTCTTTCTCAATTTCCACTGCCTCTCTTAGGACACGTTCGTAATAATTGCCTACTTGGGTAAGGATTTAATTGGTGTCTTCAAAATTTATCGCACTCCCAGTTGTAGACGAATGATCTGCGAAGGCTGACTTCTCCTTTGCGATGGCACCACGTTTTGACTTTTTGGTTTAGCTCTTCAGGGATAACTTTTCATGTTGATCTTGTGACTTGCTCTCAGATTTCCGACTTTCTTTTGTGTTTGTTTCCCCTGTTAAGAAGTTACTTACTTTTTGTACTGTTCACGTAACAATGTAGTGAATTTATACATAATTATGCTCCAATACGTTACAAACATACAACCACACATCAAAACATACAGATACCCAAACCAAAATTTTGAAACGATAATAACTGATAAACACTTGAGTGTCCAGATTGAGACCGCTTCAATGGTTTGCTAGAAACCGAAGTTTCGTTCATATTGCAATGAGCAACTTCAAGGTCGTCACATCTTGAAAGCTAATGGAGCTTGGTGTAATCAAGGGGCCCATTGCAATCCATTGCTGGAGTGAGCCTGAAGAGGATCAATGCAATATGGGTGAAACGACGGCTTGTAATAAACCGCTGACGCGGTGTCAATCCGGAAACTCAGGTGTCTTTCATGAAAATAGCCGCGGACACCTAAAAGATCATGATGAGACTGATTGTATTACTTTTTTTTTCTTTTACCATGATCTTGTTTACACTGCCTTAATATTAACAAATATTTAATGTTTCCTAATTAATTATAAATCACATATTAAATTTAATGACTCAACGGTTGATAGATAAGTGGTGAAGTTTGTTGATGAGTGGTGCGTTTGTAGGTCTGTTTATGTTGGTTGTGTGTTTGTGCACGCTAGCAAAATTAAGTTAAATTTACAGAAGTTGTAGGAGAAGTGGAAAGGGTTTAATATGATCAAATTACATACATACATACACACGCACACACAGTCAGGTTTGCCAACCTTGGTTATGTTTCAAATATTATCAAACATAAACACCTCCATAACAACAAATACTTACTTGTACGAGTGTGTGTGTGTGTGTGTGAAAATAGATTGTGTGCATTGGTGGGGTAGTAGATATAGTGTTTAAACTAGTGCTACCTATCTGCCAAAACTTACGTATATACACTCGCTTCTGGCACTGCTTCTATAACCTACCCAAGTACCGCCTTCTAACTGAACAAGTTTCATCAGGCTCCATAACTATAATTAATGTATTCTCATCAAATATCGTTACCGAGCATTTTCACTTCCTTTCTATATACTACCCTAACCACTATACACATATAAACAAACATCAGCACATTATATAATAGCAGCACTAAGTAACATATCAATTTATGAACAATACCAGCGCATTCTAGCGGCCTCCTTATCTGTTCAGTTAATATCACTACCTCCATTATTACAAAAAACACTCAACACAATTACGTCCTAATTTATCAATTCGTAATTCACTACGGATCACATAAACATATTTCTTTTTTGTCCCAATCATGCAGAGATAACTTCGGTCAGTCGACAGCAAAAAACTAAAAGGAAAATTTTCACCTGCTTATAACCCGTCTTGTACAAGCTGTTCGGTAACAGTTTCGAGCGTAATTATGTATCGCAACTCCGTATGGCGCATATTTCCCATATTCAGTCTGTATTGAGTATGTAGAACAGTACTGGAGTCAAAAATTGACTATATGTTACTCAATTTGCGCTATTTCTCAATGTCTGCAATGCTGAATAATATCTTGCAGCCTTATTTTTGTAGGTACTGACCTTCAGATTTTTATCCATCGTCAGAGGTAAGGCAATCAAGTTCGTGCAAAGAGTTGATTTGACCTAAGGGGCTATCTATGTTCGCCCTTAAATCGTCCTTTCCCCGAATTTTAAAAATACCATGACAAATCAAAGAGCACATCTACATCACATGACACCATTAAAAGAAGTAATTTTAATTACTCATCCAAAGATGCTAATTATAATTAATTAATATGATTAATATCTAATTATAATTACATTTCGTTATTATAAACGTTCGGATATGCTATCATAACCATATAACCTCCTCACACATTCAACTAGTATGGTGCCTGAAACCCAAATTAAAGTCAACTCTCTACACGAACTTGGTTGGACTTCCTCTGACAATGGATGCAAGTCTGAAACTAATCAGATGCTATAAAAATAAGCATGTTACAGCAGATAAAATCCCAGTTTTGTAATTTTCAGTATTCATTTATAAATTACAACCTGTATACATATGATTGTATATGTTACAGACCTACAATTTAGACGCACAAATTGGTGAATCATCTGCCTGTGCAACAGCGTTGCTTTGCGGAGTTAAAGCAAACTTTGAAACAGTTGGATTGGATGTAAATGGAAGATTTGGCAATTGTGCTTCCAGTTTCAAATCCAGAGTTGATTCACTGATTGACTGGGCACAACATGAAGGTAGATCCTAATACAATACCCAGATCAAATTCATTATAATTTTACGAAGTACCAAAACTAATTATTTATGTATTATAGGTAAAGCAACCGGCCTTGTTACAAACACCAGGGTCACACATGCAACACCTGCAGCTGCATACGCACATTCTGCATCTCGTTATTGGGAAGATGATGCTAAAATACCACCACTATCTAGAAGATCTTGTAAGGATATTGCCCGTCAACTGGTCGAAGATGAACCTGGCAGAAATATTAATGTAAGTGATTGTTTTGTTTATAATATTAATTGTTCGTAAATTCATTGTTCTGACTTTACAGCTCTAAGTAAACGTTTCATTTGATGAATTTTATTTAGTTTATTCATTTAAATGAAAATGCTTGGAAAATCTGAACCCAGATCATCTTGAAAGAAGCGAAATTCAAAAACGATACATTACATAGTTCTCCTAATCGAACCATGTTCGGGATTATAATGGTTGTAGGGTGGAGAGAATTTGTGTGGTTGATGAATTAAGAAGAAGACTAGGTTAATACTGGTTAATAATATATTAATAAATAGAGACAGACTGCCTGGACTTTACATTGGATGAATGTTTAAGGTAGGGTGGTTAGAGTAATAACACCTAGCGATTGAACTGAATTCTCAGCTGTGTTTTTATATGGATTGTCCGTCGCTATATTTATACAGTTTCTCCCACTCCAGTCCGAGAGAGTGATTTTGGGTTTTGTTTCTCCTTTACTCTCTTTGCTGTTTCTCCTTTACTCTCTTTGCTGTTTCTCCATCCCCTCTCCTGAAGAAATTTTTCATGTGTGAAAAATTTGAGCGTGCGGATGAGTGTATGTGTGCAGCACATCTGGTTTGGCTACGAGTTTGTTGCAGCTAGCCTGGGTTGTTTAAACTAGCTACGTTGATGGAGACTAGCCTTTGATGCAGAAAGTTAGTGATGAAGCTGTTGCGAGCTAGCCAGTGATGTTGAAAGCTAGCTAAGGATGCTGAAAGCTAGCTCTGCTGTAGCAGCTAGTGATGACCTCGTTGAGAGCTAGCTAAGGATGCTGAAAGCTAGCGATGGTGATGTTGCAAGGTAGCTAGTGATGTTGAAGCTAGCGATAATGATGTCTTCTTGTGTCATTTTAAAACGAAGGAGAAAGAGGAACAGAATGAATTTATGAATTTGTAGTCCATGGCAGTAATAAAAAATATACAAGTATTTTCAATCATAAAAAAAGAAATTTAGCATAACTGAATCATTTAGAATAAATAGATAATGAAAATTGTCTTTAGTTTGCAAAAAAAATTGATATAAAAAAATATTGAAAATTTTTTTTACATTTTAAATTAAATTATTTTCTTTTATGTTTCAATCATTAACATTGAAAATATTAAATAATATTGTTTTTTTGTTTGAAAAATATTCATTTGTTACATTGAATTATATTCTTTTATGTTTGAATCATTTCAATTTTTATTTATAATGAATTTAATTAACATGATATTGGAAGAAAAAAACTTATTTTCAATTGAATACATTATTTAAAGTTCAAATATATTATTATTATTATTATTTCTTATTTCTATCTATTTACATGTAACGCTAGTAATTATTAAGTGGTTTTGATAGTTTGTAATATTGAGAAAAAAAATTATTGATAACAATTACAATGAAGAAAAAGAAATATATTTTGTTTACTTAATTACTGTCATAAAAGAATAATAACATTCAATTGGATACATTTATTTATTAGTATAACTGCTGTATATGTTAGCTTAATAATTAATGATTATAATTAACATATTAATTTACTATATATATATTTTTCGAATTATACACTCACATCTATTTACACTTAATATTTATCCATCTAGGAATGATAATTACTTTTGTGAGTGTATTTTATATAATTAATAAAAATATAGGAACACAGGGATATAAACAAGGGAATATTAAAAAAAAATAAGGTTAGCGGAAAGTATTTAAAGAGGAGAAGTAGTTAGTAAAGAAGCAGATAATAGATTAAATATTGAATCGTAATTAGTAGTAAAGAAGGTAGTATGGGACAATACTCTGATGAAGTGAGCGTTACTAAAGGGTTGCTGCAAGGCGATACATTATCACCAACGCTTTTCTCGATCTTTTTAAACGATCTGGAAAATTTTTTATTAATTAATAATTGTGATACAGTTAGTATAGATTGTGTAAATGGGTTAACATCTCTACTATACGCAGATGATACTGTACTTTTGTCGAATACACTGGTGGACGCTCAAAGAAAATTAAATGTATTTGAAAAATACTGTAAAGCTAGCAGTCTAGAAGTGAATATCGAAAAGACAAAATCTGTTATTTTCAAAAGAAGTCATGGTCGATCTTCAAAGCAGCGGCTGTTTTACAATAATCACCCAGTAGAGGTTCTTAATTCGTTTCGCTACTTAGGATTAATATTCTCAAACTCTGGCCTCTTTAGCTTAGCTTCTAAAGATATGATCAGTAAAGCTACTGTAGTGTTTGGAGTTGTCAAAAATATATTTAAAAAAGCTCATGGATAGCCCAGAATAAACTCTTTGACTCCATTATTAAGTCTGTTCTGTTATACTGTTGTGAAACCTGGGCCTTGAGATATACAGATGAAATTGAGATTGTGCAATCGAAATTTTTCAAATCTGTTTTATATTGGCCAAGAAAGACTCCAAATTATATCTTACGTCTAGAAACGGCAAGAATTAAATTAGAATTTAATGTATTTAAAGCCGCCCTTAATTGGTGGATAAAAATATTAAAAATGAATAACAACAGGCTGCCAAAACTTTGTTTTAACAGGTTATTGTTTTTAGAGAAAAATGGCTGTGACATACGGTATAATTGGGCGGGTCAATTAAAGCAGTTAATTTCTGAGATAGGTTATGACTCATTGTGGCAATCTCAAGATGTAAGTGAAATTATTAAATTTAAAAAAGAAATATTAAAGAAATTTCAAAGCAATTTAATTGAGCTGGATTTGTCTAGATTACAGAATACATCATATACTAATCTCTATCAGATTAATTTTTATGAAAATCAATCATATTTACACTCAGATTCATCCTTCCATATACTTAGAATTATTAGCCAACTCCGTATTTCTTCTATAAATGAATGCACTATTTATTTCAATAAAACTAAACATATTATAAATTTTACAGAAAAATGTAAGTTATGTAATTTAGATTCGCTAGAAACGTTAGAGCATGTATTTTTTGTTTGTCCGTTGTATAGTTTATTCAGAGAGAAATACTTGAGTAATAGTCTTGCTAATTTGAATCTTATTTTGTGTCGATCAAATAAAGAACAGTTCAGCAATGTTTACTTTTTTATAATTTGTGCAATCAGGCTAAGAGCTCTATTTCTTTAAACATTTTTAAATTAGAAATTATTTTAAATTGTATTATTTTAATCGATATTATTCTCAACTCTTGTTTATTGTATATATATACTTCACTTAGTTGTTTATTTTCTTTTTTTTGTTTTCAGTTCTCTATGCCTCTATGGTATTAGAATATATAATTATTGCAGGTCAAACTCCTCACTGTATGTACAATTGTGTATAAAACAGTTTATAAATAAAAAAAATAAAAATAAATAGTAGTAAATAAGGTATGAAGGTAAAAAAATTGAACTAGTGCAGCATTTTGGTCGACGAATTTTTGTCAAGTCAATGACGATGTCATGTAAGCCCAGTTAATGAACATTATGTAATTATGTATTCATCCCAGTTAATGAGGAGAGTCAGTATGTATTCTCCCATTTGACGATGATCCTCAAAGTCCATTGTATGTTGGTTAAATCAAAGTGATCCTGAAATTTCCCTACTGTGAATCAAAATGCAATGATTCGATTTGTTTATTCTAAATTCCTTCTTTAGAAATGTTTGTTTTAATGTTTCTTAATATAATCTAAGTTTTAAATTGTATGAAGCTTTCCTAAAGTGAATCAACGTGCAATGATTCGATTTGTTTTGTTTTTAATAGTTTAAATTTTTAGGCCATTATTATTATTTTATTAATGTTTGTGATTTTTTTTTTCGTCGATTTAAATTAATTAATTTTCGCATGTAGTATCATTGTTATCGTTGATAGCTGTTTTATTTTAATTTATTATTCATATCATTGATAATAGATTTTACGATAATAGATTTTATAATTGTTGCTTATTGATTAAAGTTTAAATCTAGAGCTAAGCGAGCAGGAATATAGCTTGTAGGAGTAAGGAATTTTTGCGCAATTTCGTGGCAAAGGAGCAATTGCAAAGGGTCTGGGAATGAACTCATGTGTATCGATGATGTGCACATAAATAATTTAAATTTTCGAAGCATGGAACGATGTCTGCAGATTTCGTAGTATCGTCGGTTAATTGATTGTTTTAATTGTTTAACATTTCCTTCCTAGATAATTCGAAGTTGCTAAAAGGTCGTGAGAGAGAAAAAAATGTACATAACAATGATGTTGTTAAAGAAAATCATACTTAGTTAAATAAAAGATTAATAGTGAGGGTTAAATATATATTATTAAATATTAACAATACTTAAAGGATTAACAAAATTTATTACCTGCTATTCAATCAATTCTTGTATAGGGTTAGCAGGACTGTTATTCGGCTTGTTTGTAGAGAAAACCTTTGTACGTTTTATTCATTGTCACTGGTATCTGGCAAAGTACAGTGAAAGGTGTTCACATTGTTTCTGGCCTAAAAACTTCTTATAAATTTGGAAATTCATTATAAAGTTGACCTCCTTTGTACTGTGTAGACAATCACTTCTTGTAAAGGTTTGGAAAGGCCATTGGTTGAATAGATTTCGGCTTGTCTGTGGGGTCGTTAGCCTAATTTATTTGCCTTGAAGCTGAATTGAAAGTCACATTAGAAGCTGGCATTTAAATAATTTGTTGAAATCGTAGACCTGAAATTATTAAATTAGTATTTATAAAAAAATTATGTTATTCTTAGCACATGAAGGATAAATTTTTGTTTGAAATCCTGAATTCCTTGGACTAGATAAGAATGAAATTCTCTCCTCCCAACACCAGGAGATTTTGTTTAAAATTTTATTTCTTTATTTTTGAGAAATGTGCTTTTTCTTTTTTAATTTTTTTTTTCTCGGCCTCAGGGTCATGGCATGCGATTTTAATTGACCTCTAATGTGGGCCTTTTTCAGCTTGCTGAGGTATACCAATTTTTTATCATTGTTATGGAGAGTTATGGAAGCTGTGTGGTTTGGAAATATTTTATGAATTTGATAAGGGCCATGGAATTTTTTCATGAATTTCCCCGTGGATGTGAATGTTTTTAAATAAACGTGGTCACCTACATTTAGTTTTTCTTTTGAAACATTTTTGTTATAATATTTTTCTCTTGTTAACTTGGCTTTTTCGTTTTTAATTTGACCTGTTTTCTGACTTGTTGTATTTTGTCGTAGAGAGATTTGGTGTGTATATTAAAATTTTGTAAATTTTTCTCCTGATAGTTCAGAAGCCAGGAAAATTGAAATTTCGTTCCAAAAACAATTTCATAGGGAGTATAATTTGTGGAAACGTTATTAGTGGAATTGTGGGCCGCTTTGACTAGTGGTAGATATTTGTGCCAATTTTTATCAGTTTGCACATAGTGCGATAAATTGTTGGCAATATCTCTATGCACCCGCTGTAGACGACCATTAGAAGCCAGATGATATGGCGTTGTGCACACTTTTTTAATTTTTAGTTGCTCACAGATCTGGAGTATAATAATTGTGGATGTAAAGTTCGTACCCAGATCTGTAAGAAGATATTTAGGCGTCCTGTATCTGGTGAATGAATTGTTAACAATAATTTGTGCAAGGGTTTCAGCTTTTTGGTTTGTCATGGGAATAGCGTGAATATTGACAAATTATCGTTAATATATATTTATATTCTTCACTTGTATCGCTGTTCACATATGCATCATGGCTTGCCAGACTTTTTTGGCTCACTGAATGTACCTAAAGCTGGCTTATAGGAATCTTTGATTTCCTTGTGGCAAAGCTATAACAGGTTTGAACGTATTTTTGTACATCATTAGAGATGTTTGGCCACGTAAATTGTGTTTTTATATGTTCATACGTTTTCTGCCTCCCATAATGTGCTGATAACGGATTGTCATGATAAAGACGTAGAAATTGTATCACGCAACCCCGACGGTACTAAAATGCAATTGTCCGAAACTGTAGCTAAGAGGCCTTGATCATTAATTTTGTAATTTTTTGAATTTCTTAATTGTTGACATACTGGATCGTCAGCTTGTTGTTGAGCAATCTCAAATAAATCTATGGTCGGATAATACTCATCATCAGCTGTCTGGTCAGTACTGATGCAGCCTATATAACGACTGAAAGCATCAGCATGCGCGATATTTTTTCCAGAGCTATGCTCAATGTAAAAATCTTATTCGCTTAATTTAAGCGACCATCTATATAATTTGGAATGAGAGTCTTTTAGATTCTTGAGCCACTGTAGAGCTGAGTGGTCCGTAATTATTTTAAACCTGTTCCCGTAAATTATCTGACGATACTGTTTGCAGCCAGTTTGCTAACAATTCTCTCTCTGTGGTACAAAGTTTGAACTCGGTATCCGCAGTACTCGCGAAGAAAAAACTATGGGACGCTCTTCACCATTTATCTGTTGGCTCAAAATTGCTGAAATGCTAACGTTCCTAGCATCGGTTGTTAAAATGAATTCATATTGATAATTCGGATATGCCAGAATGGGTGGAGAAATTCATTTTTGTTTTAGAATTTGAAATGCCGATGTGCATTGAGGAGACCATACAAACTTAATATTTTTCTTTGTTAAATCTGTTAAGGGCTTGGCAATTGCTGCAAAATTATATATAAATTTGCGGTAATAACCTATAAATCCTAGAAATGCCCTAACATCTTTTAATTTTTTTGGAATCGGATAGTTTTCTACTGCTTTTATTTATCATGATCTGGGGAAATGCCTTTTTTGCTCAATGAATAGCCCAATTATTTGCAATCCTCTTTGAAAAAGGAGCATTTATTTAGGTCTATATAAATATTGCCCTGCTGCAATTTTGTGAGAATTTTTTGTATGGATGTTAAGTAATCATGAAATGTTTTGCCGTGAAAGATTAATAGTCGTGTATGAATGTATGGATATGGCACCCATGGATCCTGTTAAAATTTTGTCCATTTGTCTTTGATAACAGGATAGTTCCTGTTATCAAGAATGCTAGTGCATTCTTTAATCCGAATGGAAGATTAAGGAATTTGTATGTACCGAATTGTGTGATGAATGCAGTTTTGTCTTGTGATGATTTGTCAAGTCTAATGGAATGAAATGCGTTTGATATGTCGAGTGTTGTGAAGTATGTTGTATCGTGTAATGTGGATAAAATGTATTGGATGTCTGGAAGAGGATAAATTTCAGATGTTGGCATTGCGTTTAATTTACGCAGATCAACCACGTACCAGTACTGTTTTCGTAACTGGGTTATGTCGTTTGGATCGACTTTTGTCTGATCCGCAGACTTCTTCTTACCAGAATTACCGGATGAGCCCAGTTACTAGTACTCGGTTCAATTATTCTTCTATCCAGATTATCCTGTATGAGAGCTTTTAGTATTGGGGCTACTGAGTGTGATAATTTGTGTATTTGTGTACAGGAGGATGATTTTGTGTGTCTATGTGGTGTGTTATATCTGTAAATTTGGTTTTGTAGTCTTTATCATGTGTGCATGTGTCATAAAATGGAGAGAATGTTTCAACAACATTGTCTGCTTGTTGTGGAGAGAGATGAGTAAGTTTCTGGCGTAATTGTTGTTCAAAGGCTTGTAATTGTGTTTTTTCTTTGTGCGATAGTTGTTGTGAAAGTTGTACCGAACTTTTTTGTTTAGTTTTTTTGCGATTTTTTTAAACCTCGTATACTATCTGCATACCTAAATATCTATAAATTTTCCCGGATTTTTGGAGAGGTTTTGAGAGAACAGTAGCTGCTTTCAGTTATGCTTTCCTCTAAAATGCTACTTCAATCCAATGTATGGTTATATCATCTGCTAATATTCATACATAATATACATTGGAACCTTTTATTGAAATCCAAATTTGAAGAAAATCGATTAAACGAAAGTGCGACTTTACAGTTTTCGACTTTTTTTGGAACTTTCTCGAAAATGGCTATAATGATTTCTTTAAACCTGCACTAGCTTACGGTACAGATTAAAACGTTTACTTTTATTAAAAACATTTTTTCAAACAAAATTTATTTTGGGGGTAATGGGGAGTCTGTCACTCACGTTTAAATTTAAACTACACAAGCTTTGTATCCACACAAGACCGTTCAGGTATGCAAGTATAACTGATAGCACATTATTGTCATGGCCAGCCTAAGTATAACTGATAGCACGTTATTGTCATGGCCAGCCCAAGTATAACTGATAGCACGTTATTGTCATGGCCAGCCCAAGTATAACTGATAGACGTTATTGTCATGCCAGCCCAAGTATAACTGATAGCACGTTATTGTCTGGCCAGCCCAAGAATATGATAGCACGTTATTGCATGGCCAGCCCAAGTACTAAAACTGATAGCACGTTATTGTCATGGCCAGCCCAAGTATAACTGATAGCACGTTATTGTCATGGCCAGCCCAAGTATAACTGATAGCACGTTATTGTCATGGCCAGCCCAAGTATAACTGATAGCACGTTATTGTCATGGCCAGCCCAAGTATACATTGTAACTGTTGGAATTTTAAGGAAAATATGTTATTTAAATTGTATTCATTGGAGTAAGAGAATGTGGTGTGGGTATTTCACACCAGATTTTTTTCTTGATAAAAACAGCCAATTAATGTCGCTTGTAAGGCTTTCTTGATGATGTATTGATACCGCCAAATTCATCTCAAACAGCTCAATAAAGTTATGTTTCAATTATTTAAATCGGTATTTACACAAATATATTAGACTAAACTCAAAATAACAATCAATGCCGTTACTTCAATCTCAGACTTCCAATTCTCATCTCTGTTTCACGTTTTACTGGTAAAAAATTACTGGTACTAAAATTTTCACATTTTCCATCCTTATAAAGCATCTTGGCCATATTTAGAAAAAGTTTTAATAAAGAAAATTAAGACTTTCTCCATTAAGGTTGAGAATGACTAGGAGATATCTACCTAGCAACAAAGTCGAGCTTATTTAGACACGTTCAGTTAAACACTACTGACATTCCACATACTTAAGATACAATGTTTGACAAAACTTTAAGATCTCTCTAAGATATTTTAGATAATGTTATCATTTAGATATAAGTACACATGCTTTCACCATCGAATAAAAAAAAGTCCATAAATTCAATTTCATATTGTCAGGATCAGATTGCCTAGGAGAATATTGGTGGTTATCTATGTATTTATTAAATAGCTTTAATGCAAATGCAACATGCAACCATCCTGATATCAATAATTTTTACTTCATCTTAACCGTAGTAAAAGGAAGAATTATTGAAGTTTGAACTTTTTGCTTCCTTTGTTTTTGGAGATAATTTGTTTTCACACTCACACACACAAAATCAAGCACTAACATAAAATGTGCCATTCGCCAAAAATCAATTAGTCGGTTTTGAGGTTCCTTGGACCTTTTTAGCGAAAGGTCTCAGTGTGTGAAGACAATATTTCAAAAATAAAAAATCGCAGCAAGCTCAAATTTGATATTCCGTTTAGGTGCGTGTTACCTCCCCATCTAACATGAAGGTTTCGGTTCAAATTCATCAGACGGAATGGATGTTCTTTTCCTCCATTTTTGCAATTTTCTCTAAAATGACTCCAATGATTTTCTCTAAAGTTCGCATTTATCTACACACACAAACTGGAATCTCAAAACATTATTTCCCGTTAATTATCATTTCCGGAAATATATTACGATTGTTATTCTTCCTCTCCTGCACTAAAAATTACGAAAGTTTTATCATGAAAAAGTGCTCATTGGAAATTGTACAAATAATTAGTGAAACTTAATGGCATTCCACTTTCCTGGACAAGTTAATTCAAAACAATAAATTACAAAATGAACAGCAATCTAAGTTAGCCAAACAACAATAAACAGTCCCAAGCCTCCAGGAATTTCTCCAGGTTGTAATTCTAACATTGAATTGCTAGGTCCTGTAATACCCACCACTTCTACAATGGAAAGTGAGCTATCAAACTGTGGAAATAGTTTAACAAGTTCTTAATGTGAAACAATGAAAACGGCGCGGTTCTGACGGCTAGTTGGGTAGGTCTGGGATGGGGAATGTTAACGGAGAAACTGGTTGTTGGGAAACTGGATGCCTTCAGGTTATTGCCTCATTTTCGTGCTTAATATAATCATATAAATCTGACCTAATTGTTGCTAGTGTCCTAAATGATAGCAGGAATTGATGGTGAATGTTGAAGTGGCATAAATGAGAACTCAAGAACCGGCACTAAACTCACAGTTTATGTTAGCTTACTTTACTGAGAAAGAAGAGAAGAGTGGTATGAAGGTAGAGCAGCCGGACTGAAGTTATGATGCCTGGTTTGTAGCGTGGTTGTAGTGGATGTAGAATGTGATTTAACGTTGGCTATTGGCGGTCGCTTGAAGGTTGATATGGCTAGTTAGAACTCTTGCTTGTTCTAACAGTGGGGAGGCTAATGTAGCTAGTAGCTACTTGGTGAACCTTTCAAGGTTGAAGTTGTTGTGGCAATTGTGAGTTTCATGCACGATCGTGTGCACTCATTTCACCTTCAAACACTGCTACCTTAACATTAGTTTCCATATACATTAATACACCAACATTTAATGCATACAAATTGCGTTTCTTAACTAAAAATCGAAAAAATTGTCAAAATATTAAATTTACGTACACGTTATGTACCGCATTCTATAGTGAGTGCACCACTCTGGGTAAAATATATACATGGCAGGAAATCAAAACACTCAGAACGGTAGCAGTGGTGCAATGTCGGTATAGTTGGCAATGTGCATACGATATATAGAGATGGCAGCGAAAGGACATGATATGACCACCACGGTGACACATTAAATCATACAAGCGTTTGATAATGCACGGCCATCTATATACAATGCATATAGATGAGGAAACTATTCGTAGAAAGCAGTGCTGAGCTGATCACCTGAACTGAATTATGATGATTACACCCAGACGCTACATTACTACCAACATACATACACCAGATGATTACATTCCTATGTTATATAACTCATAAATATATGTAACAGCTCGGCCAATCACATTTCATTTCCGGTTTTTATTATTTTTGTATCGATAAAAATACAAATCAAACCATCACCAGAAAGACAGTAAATTGACTTTATAACGGAACATACCAATACTATCTGGATTTCGAAAATGTTTTTTTGCTTTATTTTATTGATATAAGAGAGAATGTAGTGCATTTCAAATTTCGCAGTTTCAGAAAAATATTTTTGGAAAAATTCCGGATACACATGGGGGGCTATCCTCTAGAGCAGAGTTGTCAAACCCGCGGCCCAGGACGACTTAGACTGCATCCCAACAAACAATTTTAAACTAATTTAAATAAATAATTTATTAATACTTTATAACACTATTGAGATATGTTTGAAGTGTCTTTTGTCTCCAAAGGAGAGAGGGGAATATCTCGACCCGCAGGTTGATTTTATTTACGATCGGAAACACGCTCTTCAGATTAAAGTTGTCTAGATGTTACCTGCCAGTTTTCAAATAGAACATGTAGAGCTGCAATCTGACATTCAATTAGAACACAGAACTTTCTATATCTTATCTCGGAGATTAATATCCCTCGCCTCACAATCCTGCCTTATCCATGTTTTCGTTTTTTAGCTGCATCAACATTTGTGAGCAACTATTTCAAAGGAGGAACTAAACTACGAATTATTATTATTATTCGCGAAAGGGGAGGGCAAAACCCTACGCTATCCAAAGCCCCCCAGGACCCATATAGCTACCCCTAAAGAATAACAACCACTGGGACTAGAATACAAATCCAGGCCCAGGATTCAACCATCTAAGTTTCACAACAGACCGAACAAATCGGACCAAAACCTTAAAAGGACACAGCTTAAGATCCTCTAACGACATCCTATTCCGGCCGAAGTTCCTAAACCTAATCTCCTAACAACCCAAACAATTCGTCATCAGATGCATGGGTGTTTCTTTCTCAGTTTCACAAACTCTACAAAAGGGGTCAGGCACAAGTCCCATTATATAGAGATGCCTCCTTAAACCACAATGCCCAGTGAGGAATCCAACCAGATACCTGAGGGAGGTCCGTGAAAGACATCGGACCCCACTGCTCAAAGCTCCGCCCGGGCCCCCAATGAGCATTTTAGACTGCCGACAACCCACTGCACTCATCCATAAGAATGAGTGCTGTGAGGTCATCCACGTCTGAAAGCCCGACAAACATGTGTCAGAAGACACACCAACAGCAGGCTCTGGACCAATGAAAGGGAGAGAGGCACCTAATTTGGCAAACCTATCCACCTCCTCATTCCCAAAAATTCCCATATGACCTGGAACCCAGACCAGAAGCACATCCTTTAATAAAGAAAGATCTTCCAGTCTTCTAGAACATTCCAACACCAATCTGGAAACTACGAATAAAATTAGAACCAAATTAGAGCACCTTGAGAACTCACTAAGATTGGTATCTGCTTTCATCGAAGTAGTTACTTTTTCTTGCTCCTAGTAAGAGGAAGTATTGTAATCGTGTCAAATTTTCGATATCGAGTTTTCACCAGAAATATCCGTTTTGAGATCTCCTGAATCCAAAAAAGTGGTTTTTAGCAAGTGGTCTTAGTGTGTGTGTGTGTGTGTGTGTGTGTGTGTGTGTGTATTTATGTACGTGAGTGAACTGCATAGCTCAAAAACGAAAAACCGTAGAAAGCTGAAACTTGATATTTCGCTTAGATATCACCATGGGATCTGATAGTACGTTATCTGTCAAAATTCCTGAACCGGAAGTACCACTTTACTAGTTTTTTTTTTACTTTTTTGTGATTTTCTCAAAAATGGCTCCGATGATTTTCTTTAAACTTGGAATATCAACTACACATACAAAGAGCTACAACTTTTCTCCGGAAAAGTTCTTTTAAGAGGACTTATGAGGGAGGGATGGGGATAGGTTTTTATCTAAACTGCTATTTCAGTTTATTAGACAATTCTGTCATCTAAATAATGTTAATTAGAATTAAATATGTTGTTGAAATTCCGAGTTTGAAAAAATCGGATGACCGGAAGTGCGTTTACTTTACCACTTTACTAAATAATTTTTTGTTTTTTGCGATTTTCTCAAAAATGGCTCCGACGATTTTCTTGAAACATTATATATAAACTACACATACAAAGATCTACAACTTTTATTTGTAACATTTCTCTGGGAAAATTCATTTAAGGGCACTTTTAGGGGAGGGGTGAGGTTATGTTTTTCTCTAGTGCTATCATAGTTGATTATACAATTCTAAAACCCAAACAAAATTAATTAGAAATAAATAGGTGGCCAAAATTCCGAATTTCAAGAAAATTAGTAAACTGGAAGTGTGCTTTTAGTCAACAGTTTTTTCAGTTTTCGACGAATTTCATTAAATTTGGTAGACAAACTATAAAATTTGTCAATTATAATTTTGAGAACTGGAGTAAGAGAAAGTTGTGTGAGTGTTTCACACCAGATTTTTATAGCAGTAATCGCAAATGGATATTTTGATCTAATACAATCTCTATCTTTATCGGCTTTTGTACCGTCTCTGGAATTGATGCTTATAATACTTACTACATTACCAGATATCTAGAAAAGTATATTTTTGCTCATCAGCTATCGTTAATGTTTTTATTTAAGTGTCGCCCGAGACAGCTCTTCTTAATGAGGCCCAGATAACCCAAAAGGTTAGACACTCCTGCTCTGCTCTAAAGTGCTTTTAATTTATTACGATTCTGCAATTTCTACAATACCTATTAGGAATAAATATCTGATCAAAATTGCAATTTTGAAAAAAAAAGGTTGACAGGAAGTGCGACATTTGAAACAGTTTTTCAGTTCTTCGATTTTTTTACTTTCTCCATACTGTTAGTAAAAACAGGAAGTATTGCGATCCTGTCAAGTTATCGAACCTGAGTTTTCACCAGGAATACATTTTTGAGGTACGAAAAATGTATTTGGCGAATGGTCTGTATGTGTGTGAGTGTGTGTGTGTATGTGTTTGACTGAATGCTTTGTGAACGAAATATATCAAATAAGAAAAGTGCGCATCATGTTCAAATTTGGTATTCCGTTTAGTTACTACCAACGCATCAGACAGGAAGATTTCGGGCAAAATCAATCAACCGGTGGCGGAACTTTATTGAATGTTGGTGTTTACTGATTTCCTCGAAAAGATTCTAACGATTTCCTTTAGGCTTCTTATGCGATCTGTACAAATAAATAATTATCACTTTATTTCAAACATTTGCCCGGGAAAATTTATTGTTTGTGGGCTCTAGGGTAACAGTATTCAGAAGCTTTTCTCTAAAGTACCATCATTTCAGTATAATAAATGGTTTTCCACCTATATAGTATTAATTTATATTAGATTTATTATTGACCGAATTCCAAAATTGACGAAATCGATTAACCGGAAGTACGATTTTACAGAATAGGTTTTTGAGTTTTTCTGTGACGATATTGTTTTGAGAGTTTTCCAAAAAATTGATTTTACACGGTCCTCAGTTACGTTTAAATTTAAACTACCTCTACAAGTTTTAGTTGCAACAGAGGTTGCTCCCGTACTGGTTATAGTCAGCCTTACATGATAAATGCTATCAGCATTATTATGGTAAATATTTTTAAGGTTTGTAAACATAACAATTTTAAAGAAATTTTCATATATATTATTGTATTATTATTATTATTGAAAAAACGGGGCCTAAGGCTTGGGACTAACCTCTATGGCGTTTATACCCCCCCCCCCCCCGTATATCAGTAGAAGAGAAAATCGGTTTCACGCCAGATATTTTTTCTTGTGCTACTAAGTCGGAGACCTGTCAGGACGCCAAGATTCTCGGAAAAATGGCTATTGCACTTCTTGCCCCGCTATAGTATTCTTTGCAGGAATTCTTTTGTAAGAAAGAGTAACAACAACAAATAGAAGTGTTAATAAAAGAACTATACATCCACCCAGAACAACGAACGTCATCAGAACACCCCCTTTATATACAAATGCCTTCTATATTGAATGACTTTAGAAACTTTATATATATACACACACACACACACACACACACACACATACACCACACACACAGAATTACATTGCTACTATTCTATTACAATTCAATACAGTTCATTCAAATATCCCTCCGTTGGTAACTATTCTGTTCTGTATAACTCTGGTTTTCAGTTATTGCTGCAAGTCTGCCAGCCTGGTTCTCAGTCCCTTGCCGGCTATGCTCTACCACTTTATCCACTATAAAATCCAATCAGCGGCTTGAAGAGACTCTTTGCCCGGAGAATACTGCTACATAATGTAGCATACTATACCCTGCCTCGCACTAAAGTACTATAGAACAGATAGGAATTTCTTATTTACAGTTTGAACGCTTTTCTTTTAAGCTTCACATAATTACTCCTGCAATTCTTCCTGTTTTCTTTTTCTTCACTTTAATTCATTTCTTTCAGTGCCAATTGTAAGGCAGTTTTACTACAATAAGATTCAATTAATTTCAGTAATTCCGGGGGGAAGAATCCGGAATCTTTTCTTACTGCAATTATTAGAACTCTAATTGATGGAAAAAATCTGGTGTGAAACACTCACACGACTTTCTGTTACTCATTTTAACACAGTTATATATAAAATGACAAATTTTACTCTCATATCCAAACATAAATATACACAGTGGTGCCAACCTTCCAACAGAGGCAGGTAAAAAATGATTACATTGTAGAGATTTACATTCTAAAAACAATTTTTTTAGATAAATATTAGAAATAAAAGTGATTGGTTCATATATCTTTGCAATTAGTATTCCAAATTTAAAGGAAGTCGTTGTAGTCGTTTTCGAGAAAGTTTTACAAAAAACTCAAAATCCTATGCTTAGCCCTTCCGGTTAACCAATAGTAAGTTTTATTATTTGTTCAATTTCCCATTGAACACTTTTAACATGATAAGACTTTCGTAATTTTTGTTGCGGTAACATAAATAAAAAAATATGAGAAATTAAAAAATGGTGTGAAATACATTTTCTTACTCCAATAACACGGTTTAGTTAACAAATTTTGGGCGTAAACCGAGTGTCTGGGCGTAAACCAGACTCTATGTGAAATAGACGCGGATTCAACACTCGACGGGATACGACGTTTATGTGGCAGAATTAGAGTTGCAATGAAAGTAAGCATTGGCGGTGAAGAAACCCTGCAGCGAGCGAGCGTGATGGTGACCTCGGTGGACGCTGGTAATGTTTCCACTTGAAGAGAGAGAGGGAAGAGGAGCGAGAATGTTGAGAAGGAGAGATAATGGGAAAGGAAAAGAAATGTATAAAAGTAGCGAAAGATACATGGAGGTATGGCTATGTGGCGTGTGTTTATGTGGATGTCAGGAAAGATGTGTGATAAGGAGTGAGAAGCATATGAGGAGCTGAATGAAAAGAAACTAATAATGGTTTGGGTGAAGCTGATCACTTTCTATCACTTAACGTTCTGAGCGGAAAGTTAATGTGTGAAGAGTACAAGTAGTAATAAACACTTTACCGGTGAGCACTGACGAGAAAACCTTATACATTGGAGTGGCGCGGCAACTATACTTGGAAGAGTTCTCTGGTCAGAATTTAGTTAGCAAGAGAAATAATTTTATAAAGAGATAGAGGATATCTGAAGGGTGTGGGAAAATAGGAAAGGAGCAAATCTTGCGATATAAAGGCGGCGACAATCCCACCACCAAAAGAGAAAGAGTGGGAAAGTGCGGGGGAGCGTGGGAACCATACGGGCGATGTTAAAAGGAAATAATATTTTGGAATACAAACTCGGTAAACAGAGTTATAAAATAGCAATATAAAAAGCATAATGAAAAGTTAAGCCTCAAAGGTGACGCGACCGAACACCGAGAAAATTTAGAAAATTTTATTACTGGGGCGATGAAGTTACTTTGGCGTAGAATTGTTTAAGCTTCCTTTTTCTAATTCCGACGATCACTATAAAGCTGTAAATTCGCGGAATCAAAAGCTACTTCTGCTACAAGTACTGTCTTAGATATCTGCAGGAAGATCTTTGGATAGCAGAATTTACTTAATATTATGTTATTAAAATGAGCACCCTTACTATGGTATTAGAATCTGGGTTTATACCTATACAGATGGTATAAAATCTGCTCATTTTCACTTTTTCAAAAGGCTATTTCTTCATTATCTCTTTTGCCTTCTTCTTCAACAATGGAATAAAAATTTTGAATTTTTTTTGATAGCTCGAATTATATACAACTGTAATTAATATATTAGAAATAACTTGATATTTTGCATGTTTAATAAAAAAATTTTATTGCACAATTTGATAATTTATAAAATACCTTACGTAGGGAAAATTAACAAAATTCTTAACTGATTTTTCGTTGAAATAATTGACTATAAACAATTAGCCAATGATAGTGTAGGTGTGAAGGTATCAAATATGGGTGTGGTCAATATGGTAATTCTAAATATCTGATTGGCCTAACTTACACCCACTTTTCGCAACTTTACTTCTGCACTGTGATTGGCTAATTATTTCTATGAAAAAGCTAGTTTAGAAAATTTTGACTAATTTTTCCTTCGTAGGTATTTTATAAATTATCAAATTGTGCAATAAATTTTTTTTATAAAACATGCAAAATATCAAGTTATTTCTAACATAATATTTACTGTTTCGTATAATGTGAAAGAAAAAATAGAATTTTCATTCCATCGTTGAAAAATAAAGCAAACAAAAAAAAATGAAGAAATGCAAAGATGCAAGGTAAGCCCTCTCTCTATTTTGTATTTTGCCGTTTACACCAATTTCTCCAAGGAATTCATAATATTCATTTAAAAAGCTTTTCTTAAACCTAGAGTTTGTAGCTATTCATTATATTGACCTTAATTTTATGTAGGTGGCGCAGTCCATAAAGTCTAAAGGCGGTACTTCGCTGCGCACTTCGCCTCTACGACCTCCCCTCCAACTCGTGGCTGTTAGGAGGCGGAAATTCTTCTCTTTGTGAGGACCACAATTTCCGTTTTGGCCAAGACCAAAGGAAGTCCATGCTCCGCCATCCACCTCTAAACGGTGCGGATTACACTCTTCAGCATTAATTGCGCCCTCCCCACGTTAGCAATCAACGCGGCTGCGACGTCCGCGTACCCGATCAGGACAGTCTCCTCCGGCATTTCCTGCCTCAATGGACTGTCGTAGGCCACATTCCATAAATCCGGGCCCTGGGCAGCCCCAACGTGACCGCAGAAGCTCTTGGCCCCTGCTGTAGAAACTAACCAAATTGGAGTAAGAGAAAGTCTTGTGAGTGTTTCACAACAGATTTTTTTCTTTTACTTATAAAAAAAAGATCACGGCACAACATTACTTTTCACACAAACAGGTGATTCAATTATTCTAAATCAGCTGTCCATTGCTATCTATATTTATTTTCAGTTCACAGTTATAAAATTAATTTAATTTTATTGAAAGAAAAAGAGGAAACGGATAACTGGAGACAGGAACTCCTTGTCTATTTTACTTATTATTTTAGTGTATATTATTTTGTGATAAATCTGTTTTATTCTCTTGTGTTCTATATTTTATGAGTATAGTTTATTTACTTTTGTTACCAACGTTTCGACCAACTTCTCGGTCTTCATCAGGACTATATTTTTAGAAATAAAAAAAAATATATGTGTAACTCTATAAGATATCTGTGTCAAATAGTATATATAAAATACAAAATTACACTATTGAAAATTAATTATTCTTACCTTCAGATAGTGTTGTCATTGCGCAAAATTGTTGGGCTATTGTTTGAAACTATGTGCAATTGTTCGAATATTAGTTATGCCTCAAGATAGAGACTTGAAGCATTTGATAAAATGATATCACAGCATCATCCACTAGCCCCTTTAACTTGTTTTGACATTCTATGACTGCCGGTTCATCTGATGGGGATCCTACAACCACAATAGATGCCTTTGAGTCTGTAAACATAACAGCTCCCTTTATCTGGGTAATGGACAGATTATGCGCTGCCAAACCTATCGCTACTATTTCTCCTACGAAATTGCTGCAACACTTCCCAACTGGTATGGAAGCTTGGAACAATTTGAAGAAGACTCAGCTCCATTCCTCCCTTCTCTTGGCGTTGCAGAGTCATCAGTAAATACCCGCACACTATTTATCCGTAGGGTAATATGATTTGATCATATCAAGGACTATGTACCTTTAGTTCATAGTCCAAATGCGTATTCCGATTTTGCACGTTTGGCACAGTTAAACTGAACTGGTATTAAAACTTGGGTTGCTGAACAGTGGGAATAGTTGCTTGTTAGGGAGTTGGATCTGACAACCTATTCTGTAAAGTCGCACTTCCGGTTAATCGATTTTCAACAAGATTGGAATTCTACCAATGCTATTTCGAAGTATGTTAATACTATATAGTTGGTAGAACCAAAAGTAGTGCTGAGGAAAATTTAACGCTATTGCTCCCGCAGAATCTCTAAAAAAAAAAAATCAGTTTTCCAGAGAAAATGTTTTAAATAAAAAAGATAAATATTTGTATGTGTAGTTAGTATACGAAGTTTAAAAAAATCGTTGGAGACGTTTCGAGAAAATCGCGAAAAACTGGGGGGAAAAACATTCAGTAAGGTCGTACTTCCGGTTGATGGATTTTGCTGGGTAACTTTGGGTCAGATGCCGTGATATTACCTAAACGGAATACACCAAGTTTAAAACCGCCGCGTGTTACCACACTTCCTCAATAAAAATCGCCGTTTGATAAGCCTTCACTCTTTATGGACTGTTGCGCACAAAGGTTTATTGACAATTTGTTGGACGTAGACGCTGCAATATCATATGAAACCAAAAGTACTAACAAATACAATTTTGTATAGATGGTAATATTTTTTGTTAATTAGTTTTATGGGATGAAGTTTTCTAGACGAAAACGGCAAAGTTTGAAAAACAAATACATAATAGATTGAATTAAATACAATGTTTAAGCCCACCTGTAACTGTCGACTTGATTCGAACTGGTCCATACAATTTTCCTACTGAACAGATAAGTATTTAAAAGAAAAACAAAGAAAACAAAAAACCCGATGGGAATTCCAGTAGGTTTAGCAAAAACAAAAAAACAATGGATGGAAATAATACTTTCCCATTGGAGTAAGATTGTCGTATTAGAAAAAGCATTCTTGATAGGATGTTAAAGTTACAAGAAGGCCTGGCTAATCCTCCAGAAGTAGGAAAAAAGTAAAAGGAAGACTTGAAGAACAAACTAAAGGAGAAAAAAGGAAAGTAGTAAGATTTATAACATTTTCACAGTTACTTTCTTTTAGTTATTGTCCCTTGGGAAGGGGCGCCACTCGCTACAAATTTTCAAACTAGTTCCCATTTACTGACACAACTAACATCCGCACATGCGCACATCGTAACTAATTTCTGAATTATATAAATTTTCAGAGTACTCATGGGAGTCTCTTCTACAGTCACCTCCTTCCTATTGCGGGCAACATTTTTACCGGAAATATTTTCTGGGAGGGGCAACAACTAACTGTAAAGTTAATCAATGGATCATAAACACCCTCCAAATTCAACATTTCAACATACTTATGGTTGGACTGTATAATGGGCATTAATTATTTTTGCCTTTTTTGGAACAGTGTTTCGCACAAAGCTAATTAAAGTGAGTATAAGGAAATGCCAATATAACTTTCATACAACAAGCCCTCTGGTTTATATAAATCAGATTGCACTTCCCTGCATCACCACAGTGAGAAGTTTTTATCTAGGAGTTGACATTTACAAACGAAATAACATGGAACTTGCATACAAGACACAAATGACAAAAACTAAAGAAACGTTACTACTTTTTAGCGCGTCTACTTGGTAACGACGTCAGAAGTATTATTATTATTATTCGTCTATGGGAGGGACAAAACACTACGCTATTCAAAGCCCAACTGGGCACCATAGCTACTCCAAAGAAAAACAACAACAAACCGAGTCTAGAGCAAAAATCCAGACCCGGGCCTAAACCCACTTAAGATCCATTGTAGTCCAAACAAATCAAACGAATTCCACAAAAATAGCCGAAAGACATCCTGTTCCGACACATAAGCTCCTGAAACAAATTTCCTCACAACCAAAGCAATCTGTCTCAAGATGGATGAGTATTTCTTCCACTGTTGCAAAAAATCTACAAAAGGAAAGTGGCATGTGCCTCATTACGCAGAGGTGTCTCCTTAAACCACAACGAACTTACGGACTCAAGATAGGAAGTTAGCTAAGCTTTTAAATATCTACCATCTCCTGTTCATACAATCCCAAAATTCTTCGCCGTAAAATCAATGCTCCATGTCTCTAACACAACCAATCATAACAATCTCAACATACACTTCATCAAGAACGTAATAACATCTTGTTATAAAAAGTTTCACTCTCTCCTCTGTGGACATCCCAATCCACTAATTCATCATCTCATCTGTGACACTTCCTGACGATTCCGCTCGACGTCTGAGACGGCGCTGGCCCCTCAATTGCGGTGTAGATCACCAAATTGAATTTTGTTGATTGGAATTTTATTTAAGTGAAAGAAGTTGTCAATATGTTTTTACAACAGTTTCTTGCTGACGTACAAACATTAACTAAGATTTTGGATTTGGGAAGTTTAATATTAGCACAGAGATGCCATAGCAATGTTTTTTGTGTTTTTTTTTTTGAGGGGCCCGATGCACTGTAACCTTTAAGATCTGTTGTGCTATGCTCCCTGGATGCTGCAGGCTGCCCACAACACCGAAACAGATGTCCCATGCGAACACCGCCTACAACACCACCGTCAGGTTAAAATCCCTAAGGAATCCTAGGGAGATCTAATAACCTAGGGAGGGTGTATTCCCTTCCTATAGCAATGGTTTACATTACAGAGGAAAAATTTGAAGGTTGAAAATATTGAAGAAGGGACTTTTATTCGCCCCATTCACTTTAGTACAGCCAGACCACTTCAGCCAAACTATATGCCTGGGCAAGAGCTGTATAATCTTGGCGTGGGGACAGTCTTATCAAAGCTTTGATTATAGTGCAAACTGATGCAGGTCGAATGCACATTCTCCTCTATTTTCCATTAGTTTTGCATCCGGCACGCAAGACCTAGAATGGCTAGTAGAATAAGCGTTTGCCTACTAATTTAGCGCAAATTTTCCCTTAATATGCTGTTTATAAAGAGCAAAACCGTTTATTAAAACCTGTATTAATAAAATAAAAATCTTAATTACTTTTTAAATTAACAAGTTTTTAACAATGAGTGTGTGTTATTTAATAAAGAATCAATTTCCTTCCTCTCTGTACATAGATATTTGTGCCAAAAAGTTTATTATAAAGCCACCGTGTAACGATTATAGAAACTAGATGTGTATACTGTGCCGTGTCTTACCATTGTTTCAACTATAGCCATAGTAGTTCTGCGTACGTGCGCGTATATATATATATATACATACATATAACACGTTCGCCCAGGTTTCTAAACATTTCGCCTTCAAATTGTAAACAGTACAAACAAACAGACAAACTCCTATAGAAATTGCCTCTACCGTGCCCTCTGGTGGAAGAAAGCTGCTCAAGAGAATATCCTCGTCCATTTCTACCGGCTTGTCTACAGTTTAGCCCGGCAACAATTCTGTGGCAAAAGTCATACTTACATACACACAAAACTACACTCACACTCCTCCCCACCATTAACACATCCTGGGCTGAAATTGTTGCAGAAATTCACTAGTTATTACAGTGTGTGAGGTAAGGATATTACAGTTTTAGCACTAGTTTATGTAGCAATACAAACAAACCTTGTACGCAAGTGTAATTTCCCAACTCCTAAACTGTTTTTTATTACACTCACTTGTTCTACATTTTATTTTAACTTTTTACTTGTTCTTACTACTGTAGGAGAAGTCTAGCAATTGTGTAGGATTTTCAAATTAGTGTTAGAAATGCAGCTACAACAAGGACTTAATAACATCCCTTCACTCTCCCCTTTCTGGTCATTCCAATCCAGAATTCATCAGCTCTCATCGTGACACTTTCTGACAATTCTGCTCCGCGTCTGAGACGGCGCGCAATTGCGATGAAGGTCAATAAATAATATTTAAGGAAGTCACCATAGTGGTCGTTGAGCTTTCAAAAATTTTTTACAATGATATTGTTTCTGACGGAGTGAATGTATCGTTTAATGTTTAGTGAAGGAATAACTAAAAAAGAAATGCAGGAGTTCAAACTTCATATTCTGTTTGGTTATCTCCACCAGATTTATTTATTTTGAATTTCAGCAGCGTCAACACCTTTAGTCACTGGTGCCCGGAGCTTAACAGTGCCCACCAGATTTGACAGGAATATTTCATAGATATGCTTCTTACTAGATTGCACCAAATTTCAAACTGAAAATCAGATGTACCATCTAAACTTCAAATATTTAAAAAAATAGAAAAATTCTTCATTGCATTCCTTCTACCCTGCCACACCAGACCGACTAGCCAACAAAATGTTTTAGATTATTTTTCAATAGCCAATAAACAAATACAAATTTCATTAAACTTCAAATCAGTTTGAAACAAGTTTGTGATCGATCTGAGCAGTCCTGCGGGGGCTTGCGCAGTCAGTCATCTTCCATGTAGGAAGTTGATTTCATATAGGAAGATTACAGGTACAATTAGTTTTTTTTTGTTTTTTAACAATAAAGGAGGTTCCAACATTTTAATTCAAATTAATTATAAACAAATCATAAGCCGCGCTTGCGTGCAACGGTAATCATAAAGCAGTTGGTAATTAATTAGAAGAAGCTGCTTTGTGGGAAACCGCTAATGCGAGTTTATTGAATAGATTGTTTAATTTTTCGCGATTTTCTCGAAATCTCATGCGCAGATTTTCTTTATCGATTTTTCTCGAAAAGGGCCCTCAATCGATCTCCTTAAAACTGTATAGGATACCAAATGTTCTTCTAAGCTGTCCGCTTCCAGACGATGCGAGCGACTTTAGTAGGAGCAACGGTAACAATTTTCTTGGAATTTCCTCAAATTTACTAAATAAAATAAATTTCTTGAACTACTTATTCAAGTTTAAAACGAATATTAAATGAAATAACTTTGATCGGTCCTATTTACCTTTTTGCCTATTGCTAGGCAATATTACCTTCATGTGAGCAAAATATTTTAACATGGGCTGACCATGTCAGAGTTCACTGTATTGTTTGAATTAATTAATTAATTAATTATATTATTTAATTTTGGTTATGCCAGATAAGAGGAAGTATTGCGATCGTGTCAAATTTTTGAGATTGACTGGTCAGCGGAAATACATGTTTGAAAGGACCTACAGCATGGAAAATATATTTTTAACGAATGTTAGTCTGTGTGAGCTAACTATCCTGAAAAACGAAAAATCGCAGAAAACTTAAAATTGATATTCCGTTTAGCGACCACCAATTGCATCTGACATAAAGGTTTCGAGTGAAAATCTATCAACCGGAAGTGCGACTTTATTATCACGTTTTTTTTTTCACTTGCTCGCAATTTTCTCGAAAAAGGGTTCAACGATTTTCTTTAAACTTCGTATACTAATATTTACACACATAAATAACTATTACTTTTCACTGAAACATTTTCCCGAGAAAATTGATTTTTTAGGGGGGGGGGGATGCTGGAGGAACAGTAGTGTGAAGCTTTCCTCTAAAGTACCACTTCAGTGTAATGTATGGTACTAACGCCATACAATATAGATTGGAAGATTACTACAGAATAATTGACTTTTTTTGTTATTTAATCGAAATCAACTATATCGATTTTCTTTAATCTTGATACTGTCCAGATATAAACCTATCACTATTATTTCTAACATTTCTTCTGAGAAAAAAAATTATTTTATGTAATTCTGTGGAATTTATGGCGTTAAATTCCAAATTTTATAGGCTGTTGGTTCAATGTTGTTGGCGCTCTCTACTCGGCTACAATGTAATGACACTTCTGCTACCTGCCCTGGATAATTACTTGTCCCCAAACTGCCTTTATATTTAATATTAGGACAAATAAGAGAAATCTGAGGTGTAAAGAGAATTCGCCATTTTGTACATAATTGTAATATAACATGGCTACAGTCTTACAGTGAGAGCAAGTCGTGTAAGTATGTCACACCAGATTTTTTTCTTTATACGTTCGAAATGAACTAATCATCTGCTGATTAATGATACACAAGCCCCTCACATTGTTTATTTCGACAAGAAACTGATAAATACGGAATAGAATGTTGAGATGAGCCCAGCCTGTGCATCATGTAGGTGTACCAACATAAATAACTGCACAACGCTAATAATCTTATATGGATTATTACATACATATACATATATGTACCCTTCCATTTATATGATGAAAGAAGATTGATCGCCCACCTACAATATTTATCTACATTATTCTTCACCTCCATTATTGATCATCTCTTTATTACTTTGTAGTTACACTTTTAGGTTATTTAATCTTTTATAAGACATCATATACCAAAATTTCTGATAAACAAATACGCCATACATAAAAAATAAATGAGTTATAAAAGTAGATTAGATGATCACCTTTTATTATTTATTCATTCATTTATAACCGAGTTCTAACGTTCATTTTATCATCTGTTGAAGAATTAGAAAACTTATCTGTTCTCAACAGACCAAAAAAACTTGGAATAACCATCCCCTAAAGTCGTTCTTTTTTACTGCCTCTTACTCCTGGAAGCAGGAAGTATTGCGATCGTGCTAGATTTTGGAAATTGAGTTTTCACCGGAAATACAAGTTTCGGGGTTCCCGGAATACGAATAAAAATGTTTTTAGCGAAAATTATGTCTGTTTGTACGACGAAAAGTCGCGGGAAGCTCAAACTTGGTATTCCGTTTCAGAAACCGAAGATTTCGGGCAAAAACCGTCAACCGAAAGTACGTATTTTTTTCAGTTTTCAGGTTTTCAGTTTTCATAATTTTTTCGAAAACGGCTCCAATGATTTTCTTTAAACTTACTGTAATACACACACACATACATTTCTATCACTTTTATTTAATACATTTTCCCAAGGAAATTTATTTTTTTGTGGCTTCTGGGGGGGGGGGGCAGCAAGCGTAATGCTTATTTCTAAAGTTCCATTTCAGTACAATGTATGATACATTAGAAACGTGGCTAGAATTAGTAATTTGAGGAAAATCAGTTAAGCGGAAGTGCAACTTTGGAAAATAGGTTTTCGAGTTTTGTGAAATTTTCTGGAAAACGGCTGTAACGATTTCATTTAAACTTGATATCCAACTCTACAAATATAGAACTATCACTTTTATTTGAAACTTTTTAAAAAAAACAAAATTGTACAGAATTTGTGACATTCAATTTGAAAATTTGATTTATGTTGGTTTAATATAATCATTCTATTAACTGTCTGGGATGCCGCAGTTTTGCCCCCCACCCCCAAAATCTCTACATTTATGTCCTGGACAAATGAGTGAAATTTGAAGTTTAAAAAATAAAAAGTTGACATTTTATTATATAATTGTATTAAGAGGAGTGGGAGAAAGTCGGGTGATTGTTTCACACCGAATTTTTTTAATATCGCACGACATAGCAGTCAGTTGATGATGAAATCTAGATTAATAAATAAATAAAAAGGTAATACACAAATAAATGAAAAACAAAATGCATCGATTTATTTTTACTTCTTGTGATTTTCATTGGTAAGATAAAAGGTTGGTGTGGGGGGGGAGGGGATAGTATGGCATGGTAACGAATGGGTTGAAAGCTTTTTAACATTTCTATTCATTGATCCAGAAAGAGAGTGGCCATTTATTTCTCTCTCTCTTTTTTTTTCAATTCTCTCCCCACTCGCATTATTCAGTTTTTCAAACTTTTGTAAACTACCATATTCTAATAATCCAACTCATTTTCATTCAATATTGAGAGATTTTCTTTTTTTGCACATCAAGGTAAAATCAAATATAAAAGTAGGTATTTGTTGACCGTTGATGAATTATGTTATGAAGAAATTTGGTGAGGATCGGTCAAGAAAGAAAAATTCAATTATGCCAACGTTTCGACAGAGTTTAAACATACACATTTTTTACATCGAAAATTAAAGTTACTAGTTTCTAGCGTTAAATCGTCTACAGAAAAAATCATTTTCCAAACAAAAGTGCTGTAGATCTCTGTATTCATAGTTAGTGTAACAAATTTAATGAAATCCGTTGGTGTTTTTTATGGATAAAAGTGTAGAAAACTGAAATAACTTCAGTTAAAAACGTACCTGTGGTCAACCGATTTTCTTGTACATTTCATTTTATAAAATGTTCGAAATAAAAGTGATAGATATTCAAGTTTGTTACGAAGTTTGTAAAGAAAATCGTTGGAGCCGTTTTCGAGAAAAATCTCAAGAAAGTGAACAAAAAATTAATAAAGTCGTGTTTCCAGTTGATGGATTTTGCCCGAAATCTTCTTGTCTGATGCGGTGGTAATACCTAAACGGAATACCAAATTTGAGCTTCCTATGACTTTTAGTTTTTGAGATATTTCTTTAAAATATTACTGATGGTCCTTTAAAGGATCATCCACTCCTGCCCAACCAACATGCTTATACAGTAAGAAAATCGACCGATACTGCTGTGCATTGTCTGGTCGTAGGATAGAATTTGCTCTAGAGACAAAGGAATATGCCTTAGAGGCATATTCCGATGATGGTGTGATTTTATTGCTGGGACGATGTCTGACTACTCTCTCAGACTTAATGCAAAGTGCCCTCAACATAGTATATGATTGGACTCAGGATAAGAGTCTTTCAATTAATCCCAGTAAGACCCAGGTGTTTTATTTACCAATAAGAGGAAGATCGTAGGATTAAAACCTCCTAGGTTATTAGGAACATCTGTTTAGATTTGCAAATCGGTGAAATTTCTTAGAGTGGTTCTTGACAGTAAATTAAATTGTCGGAACATGTTAAGACACAGCAATAAAAGACAATTATTTCCTTTTCGAAGAATTATTTCGCAATGTCGAAGAATTGTGGCTAAAAATTGGGGGATTACTCCCAAGATCTGTTTTGGATTGGTATGGTTATTAAACGTAGATTGTTAATTACGGCTGTGCTATGGCCCGTTAGACGATGATGTGTGAAGATCTGCTAGACTGCTGCTTGAGGTGAAAACCTGTTATAGAATTAAACAAGCAGGTTTTTGGCAGGTAAGCGATATGGTCATTCTATCATTCATCGCGAGATGCTTTTGAAGGTTCCTATTACAGGTTTTCCTTCTGATAGAATGTTGAAGACTTTTGTTTTCGAGCCTTCTTAAAGGGTCAGTTTACCTTCTAGGGAAGATTGGTCAAGATTGGGTCCGTCTGGTGTGATACCTGATAATTACCTGCGTGTTACACGGACGGTTCCAGAATGAATGGTAGGTCTGAAGCTGCGGTCTATTTTGAGATCGGAGATATTTGGCAGTATCTCTTGGTGAATGGACCACAGTCTTCCAGACTGAGGTTTATGCTATTCTTTGTTGTATCTTGAATGAGAGGGATCGTAACACTAACTTAAAAGGTATTTGTATCTGCTCGGACAACTAAGCCGCGCTGAAGCCGCTGAGTTCTTGTGTCTTCACTTTCAGTTGATGTTAAATTGTTCTTAAAGACTAGAAGAGCTGTCTTCTCTGTAATGTGGCTCACTCCTTTTTGTAGAAAGTGTGGGACAGAGGAAGAAAGAGAAACACCTATCCACCTAATGAAGATTGCTTAGGTTGTGAGGAAGTAAGTTTCAGGACCTTTCGTCGGATTAACATGTCTGTGGGAAGAATTTAGGCTATTTCCCTTAAAGTCAAGGACCGATTTGTTCGGACTGTGCTGAATCTCAAGATGGGTTAGACGCAGATTTGGATTTTTGTTCTATATTCGGTTTGTTGTTGTTTTTCTTGGGATAGCTATATGGGCCTAGTAGCGCTTTGGATAGCGCATTGTTTGTCCCTCCCCACAGACAAATAATAATAATAATAATATTCCCTTAAAGCACACGCACACATACAGACCATTCCTAAAGACATTTTATATATATATATACTCACGCAGCCGTAATATATGTATTTCCGATGAAAGCCTATTTTTTTTTTTAATCTGGCGCGATTTCTCACACAACTTTCTCTTCTTTGGAATTTCTAATTTGTTTTTCTTTTGGGACTCTACATATGGGATGATTGAGAAAAGTTGGAGAAGACAGTTATTTTCCCAGAAAACGGCTTTCAGACTGTTCTACTAGAACACAGGTAACTTGCTTGGGAAGAGCAAACTGCATAGAAAATGGGAATGTGCATGTTTTTATCATCGATCGTAGAGTTTAGCTTGAAATAGTAGAATGGAAGGAGGTCTCCACGTGTGGCTTACAATCCGAGCTGAAGTTCTCCCTCACTCTAGTTTGCCCAAATGAAAGCTATTGCAATGTCTGGCCTATTTAAATCAGATTTGCAGCAATTTAAAGCAGATACGACAATCACACACACACATTACAATGGAATTATTGTCGTCTAGACATATTATTATTATTGAAATCAGTATAACGGTTATAGAATGTAATGTGAAGTTGAAAATAAAAGGAGAAATATTCACGTATAAAAGGAGAGAACAGCGTTCACTATAAAGAAATAATGGATTATTTCATACAATAGGTAGATACTTCTTTAGCATTATATTCATTATTATTTTGTATACAAGTTGTTAACAATGGTAATAGTGTAATGGTAATTCAAACCTTTTTATCACACAGTATTTTACAATAAAGTCAATAAATATAAATAATACTTTATATTAAATTGTAAGTAACAAAGGCTTTATAACAAGTGTATACTAAAAATGGCATTCTGTAACCATTATATAACCTACACAGTGTAAAAACTTAGTCTCCTTTCTAACTAAACTAGCGTGAGGCCTTCAACAATCTCACTAAACTAATCATTTTAAACAATTATCATGTATTATATATAAAATACAATTTTTTTTCTATTTTCTCGAAAATTATGCCAGTTATTTTCTTTAAAAGTTCGGGCAGCAACATTTAGACCTGCCACTTTTATTTGAGTACATTTTTGCAGGGAAATTAATTTATAGGTTCAAAGGGTTCAGCAACGTTAAGTTCACCGAGGAAAATGGAACTGAAAAAGAACTGGAAGGACATAGTAATAGGGTGCTTCCATGCTAAAAGATTTATGTATAAGGGAACTTGAAGTATCTTCTCTCCCTGAGTAGGGACGTGTACTGATTGTACACACCCCTGTAGCCAGTCATTTACACAAAACAGGCAGGGCATCTAGTCCCCATTCCGCCAATAATAGGTTTCGTATATCAAAAGAAAAACTGATTGTTTCAAAATGGTTCAAACTCAATGTTCCATCGAGTTTAACTTATTCTTTTTTTCTGTAAAACGATTTTAGAAAACAACAGATACAAGAGCTTAAGTTGATAATAACATATCCAACATGCAACAAGATAAATGTATTGTTGGTACTACTTAACATTATCGACCATCTCGTATAGTTATATATTAACAACAAAGGCAATTTACAGACTTTAATTTTTTGTCATCATTTTAAGTTGTATTTCTTGAATTAAGTATGATTGATTAATGTATATACAATGTAATTTATAATATATATAAATTGACATGATTGGGTACTCCCACATAATATGTTCAATATATCAAATGGGCATGCGCACTGAGTTGCTACATGTCCCATAAATCTTATATATATCCTGGAATACCTTTTACTTTTCTCCATAAATTTAATTATGAGTAAATAATTTTCTTAGCTTTGCACTTTTTATTACTTTCCATAATTTGTTAGACGAATCAAAAATTATCTGTGCTATGAAATATTCATGCCATATTGTATACCCCTGCACCAGCCAATAAAGATTGTAGCAACTGTTTACATTCTCACCTATCACCCACAATTCTCACCTATCACCACAATTCTCACCTATCACCCACAATTCTCACCTATCACCCACAATTCTCCTGAAATAAGATTTCCCAGAAAAATAGTTCAAATAAAAAAGTGAAAGGTTTATTTATTGATATTCCAAGTTTAAAAGAAATCGTAGATGTTATCAAGAAAATTTCCAAGTTTTAAAATCCTCAGAGGTGGTCCCTGAGTACGAAATGAAATCTTTTTAGGGAATGATCTGAAAAAAGAAAAATCCCACTGAGCTCAAATTTGATATCCCGTTTAGGTCCTACCACCGCATCCGAAATGAAAGTTTCGGGCAAAATCCATTTAACCGGAAATGTGACTTTACTGAATGTTGTTTTTTCGCAGTTGGGTCCCTGAAAACGGCTCCAACGATTTTCATAAACTTTGTGTTCTATCTACCCACACATATTCCTATCACATTTATTTGAAACATTTTCCTGGGAACTCTATTTGTTGGGGTTGTGTGATGGATCAGTAGCGTTATGCTTTCCTCTAAAGTATACCTTAATAAATTTATTGTTTTTACCACTTACATAATATTAACATAGATTAGTACCATTGATAGAATTCCAAATTTGAAGAAAGTCGGTTAGCTGGAGTTGCGGCTTTACAGAGCAGGTTGTTGAGGTTTTTGGATTTTTTTTCGAAGCCAGATACAATGATTTACTTTAAACTTGGAATGGTCACTGCAAAGATAAAAACATTTTTCCGAAAAATATTGATTGTTATAGAGTGTTTGGGTGGTCTGTCATTTAGGTTTTTAATTTAAACTGCAAAAGTTCTGTTGGTTTTGACAGAAGTCCGCTCAAGTATACAAGTATATGACCAGACGAACTAAACATTGTGAATGTGGCCATTTTAAAGAAACATGATGTTTCAAACCAGATCTCCCCCTCTAAACAGATTCACGAGTGATTCCTAAACGAAATATTCACTTTGAGTACTCATACGCCAAGAACGTGGGAAAACTCAATTTGGAATATTAAACTCGATCGTAAAATACCTCACCTGTAGGTAAGTGAAGGAAGAAAAAATAATCAGTGATATATCCATTTATTTTTGAAATACCGGTTACAACCTGTTTCAGTAAATATACAGAATACCATTTTCTGTTCCCAAATTTCCAAACATTCTAGTAATGAAAGTAAACATGATAACTTCATGGTTAGTATGCGCTGTATCAAGTAAAATTAATCACCAGACCAGTGATTGATTAATTTTCCATCTCAGTATTTGATTTCTACACTGTATTGTCTGTGTGTGAATATATATTGAATTCTCCATTTGTACTATGTAGTTTATAAATTATATTCGCTTGTTTTTGTTTTTTATCTTATATTTCACAATATACTTTGTTGTTTATATAAGCAAAAAGTTGGCATAGTTACAAAGGTCAGATGTTATAAAACCTAAACTGTACTACCAACAAAATCTGGTGTGAAACACTCACATGACTCTCTCTTACTGCGAAATGGCAAATTTTCTCCACACTTACAATTCTTATTAGTGTTTAAATACGTCATCATTTTTATGGAGAAAATCACAAAAAAAACGGAAAAATGTATTCAGTAAAGTGGCACTTCCGGTCTGCCGATTTGCTTCAAACTGGGGATTCTGGCAGCTTATATAATTTTTAATTAATATTATTTAGATGATAGAATTGTTTAATAAACTGAAATAGCACTTTAGAGAAAACCATATCCCCTCCCTTTTTCGAACAATGCGCTTGAATGAATTTTTTCTGGAGAAATATTTCAAATAAAAGTTGTAGCTCTTTGTATGTGTGGTTGATACGACAAGTTCATAGAAAATCGTTAGAGCTGTTTTTGAGAAAATTACAAAAAACTGAGAAAAAAAAACCATTCTCTAACGTGAAACTTCTGGCTAATGGATTTTGTCCGATATCTTTGTGCCCGATGCGGTGGTAGTACCAAAATGGAATACCATGTTTATAAGCTTCCTGCAACTTTTCGTTTTTGACATATTCTGTTAAAACACACACACGCACAACACATACAGGCCATCCACCAAAACACTTTTTGAGGGATTTTTTTTTTGAGAGTGAGAGGGTTTCAAATTCCAAGAGAAACAGTTTTTCTACTGATTGAGATTACATTATCAAGTTGATAACACATGAACTTACACACACCTATATCATCAACTTTATTGTTGTAATTGCAAATATTACTGTTGCTAATAATAATAGATTTTCAAATTTATATGTTTTGAGATATTGTGAGTACAAAAAAAGTTTTTAACGAATTGTCTGATATGGACTTAGTAGTTTATTCAACTTCGCTGTTAAATTAAACTTTCGCCTCGAGACGCTATGCTCTCTAGACAGCTAGACAGAATTTATGTAATTATGGAGACGAATTCTATATAAATGGAAATTTACGAATGTAAAAATAATGAAGTTATTACGAAAAGAATTAGTTTATTTATTTTATTTTTATTTTAGTGTATTTTTAACGATAAAATATTAAATTAAAACAAATGATGTAAAAACAAAACTACTTGTAATTAAACGCCTATTGGCCTTGTAAATTATATGATATAACTGCGACCAATCCGACCTCATGACCTTATAGGGGAAAAATTACCACAATTTAATATATTGTTCAACATTAACTATAAAGTTAACAAAATAATTAGGTAGTTCAAAATTAAAAGTTCATTATAAATAAAGTTTTTGAAGTCACTATAATTTTTCTATTTAAAATTAATATACATCTTTATTAATAAAGCATAAATTGTATAATTTTATAAAATAATAACAAATAATAATTATTTAATATAATAACATATAAATAATAATTATTTAATATTATTACAAACATTATCAATACAAAATAAATAAATGTAAAATATTAATATTTACAATAATAACGTTATATACTCTTCTAAATTGAGCACATACACACAGGAGTTGGGATTTTACATATATGTAGATTGATCAGCCAAACTTTCCACCGCTGGTTAAATTCTTCCATCCTTGATTGGTGCCTTTATGGAGGAAATCGCAAAAACAAAAAAAAAAAACAGAAAAAAGTAAACACTTCCGGTCAACCGATTTTCTTCAAACTCCTATGTTCAATAGTATATTATTCCTAATTAAACTATTTTCATGATATAATTGTATAATAAACTAAAATACCACTGTACATGAAAACATTTATATTCTCGTACTCATGGGGTCTCAAAACATTATTTCCGGTGAATACTCGATATTAAAAAATTTGACACGATCGCAATACTTCGTTTTCGACATCAGTAAGAGAAAGTAAAATTATGACAAATTTTCTTTAAATTTAATATTATCACTTGGCCCTAACAATAAATATAACTGGACTTACAATATGGACTTACATTAGATAGAAACCGCGGCACCTCAAAAATATTTAGAAAAACATTTCCAATAAAAGTATTAGGCATTTAAGTGTATATTTAATATGGAAAGTACAAAGAAAAATTATTGGAGTGTTTCGAAAAAATCTCGATAAAAAATGCAATAAAGTTCTATTTCCGGTTAATGGGTTTTCGACTAATACTTTCGTGTCGAACATTATGGTGATAATAAAACCACCAATGGTATCAAGTTTAAGCTTTTTTTTTTTTTTAGTTTGAGACATATAGTATATACACGGAACATTCTGCTAGAAACATTTTTTGAAACGATTATAATATTTCCTTTTGGTGGAAATAAAGAAAGAAAAAAAGGAAGAAACTTGACAATTAAAATTGTGAAAATTGGAATTACAGAAAATCGAGTTCGCCGTTTCACACCAGTTACTAGATTTCATTATAAGGAAAGGAAAATAATAATTTCATTGAAAGGCACAAGTTTTTCAAATATCACTGTTCGCGTCAGCTAGCTTGGAACAACTAAATAATAGGAAATAGAAAATACTAAAAGAATTGTCTAGGAATAAAACTTATTTTTCTTAAATACACATAAAAATAATTAATTAACCAGATAAATTTATTTTACAAAATATGCACTGGCAAATTAAATTCAAAAGGGTGTGTAAGGATTAATAATGGCAATAACAAATAGAGTCGGTACTTAGCAGTATGAGATGGGTGCTTTAGTGGCGCTCAGAGTGAATCGAGTGGGACACTTCTCCTTGACCCCTTGTTTCGCCGCCTCCAGCCCTCTTTCAGTGGATCTTACCCCAGCTGTAAGAGATCTGCAAAAGAGGGGAGAGGGAGAAAAACCCTGTTTTTAATGGCCTTTTAAACAAAAAACAAATCTGACCAACTTTTTAATAGTATCGTTACAAAACGGTTATATGTAAGTTTAATCGCTGTTAAAAGTTACGTATATTTCAAAAGTTGGTAACACTGCCCCATATTAAAAGCCCCACTTTCTGAACTTTAAATTCGGGGGTCACTGCCACCTCCATTAATACTATATATTTACATTTGAAAGTTCTTTTTGTTTTTTTTACCTGAGGATAATTTTCCTTTAGAAAAAATTAGATAAAAACTTGTAGTGAGCTGGAAAATAAGCTGCTACACTTTTTGAAAATCTGGACGAATTGTCTTCTTATATTCCTTGATGATTGCATACAATGGTGAATCAGCTAAAATAAGGCCTAGGAATCTTGCAGCCATTCCTTGATCTTCAGCAACATTTAAGAATTAATTGCTTAATTACGGAAGAGGCTCAATCCCAGTCCTAATTTGCGGTCCCGAAAAATAGACCGCATTCTAGGTCAGACAAGAAAGGGCTTTTCTAAAATTCGACTGGATAATTCTCCAATAGAGAATCATTAAACAAAATACATTTGACTGTCATGGAGAGCGTGAAAGAATCACATGCTGAAAGACCTAGATTACGATAGCTGGCACCATGTAGCATAAAATTAAAGTTAATAACCTGTAGAAGAGTTGCGCAAGATCTGTCTCTGTTGGAAATTGATTGTGGAAGCCAGAGGACTGAGCAATGAGTGCTAGAGCCGCTGGATGAGGGTGCCCCAATAGAATGATGAGGCCATTGTTCCCTTCTCCAGTTTCTACACATCTCTTTACTAAATTTCCCATAGCAAGTCAATAAACAAGAAAATCAGATTTTTTGAATTATATGTCTTCTCCGTACGTGTTTCACACTACTTTCTCATTCACTTACGTAACATTATTTCAATTTAGGCCCGAGCATGATTTAGGCCCAATGCTATTTTGTTTGTTCTGTGCTTGATGTCTGTTTTTCAGAAAAAAAAAAACAATATAAGAACGCCAACAATACCATTATCTTCCCGTCCATATTTCATGCCTTATCGCCTATATAGCTATTAACTAAGCCTAATGGTACAACCCTTTCATCCAGACATTTGCACTAGTTTATCTCCTAAAACTTCAGGCTTAGAGAATTTAAACCGTCAACAACAAGTGCTCATAATTAAAAATAAGATAAATAAATATATACATTAAATATAAATGCTGAATCTTCGGTTTGAGAATGGGTTCATGTTTTGATTGCATCCTTTCAGGATAGTTTTTGTTTAAGATTTTAGAGCAAGATTAAGATTCGCAACGTTGGTTGTAAGGTATAGAAGTTGAGCTTAATTTTCTAATCCAGTTTGAATTAGACTGGTTGTGATGATGGCATCTCTGCTCCCACTGACTCACTCACACGCCTTGTTTTGTTCGCAGAAAGCTGGTTATTTTCTCTTTCGTTTTTACTTTCTCTTATTCTCTAATTCTTACATGTTTCTCTTATTAATAGCACATGATCATGAAAGTTGATTTTTAGTTTATAGAAATTGTTGTGTTTTTGTGTATATGTGTTTGTCTGTATTAAATAACTGAAAAACGGATAATCGCAGGAAGTTTAAACTTAATATTTTGTCTCTGAATGCTATTAGAGAATCCTACATTTAAAGTTTTAGTTGAAATCACCCAACCGGAAGTGCTATTTTCCTGAATGGATTATTCACTTTTCTGCGTTTTTTTTACTTTCTCCTACTCCTAGTAAATATTGAGATCCTATCTGATTTTCGAAATTGATATTTACTAGAAATGCAAGATTTCGAGGCCCCTGAAAATAAAAAAAATTATTTTAGTGAATTGTCTTCGTGAGTGAGGGAGTTTTTGTGTATGTGTATGTTTTTTTTTTTTTTAAATATCTTTATTACCATCATGCTCCGCTCATTTGAGCACTACATGAAAATTACAAAATATTATTACATGTATAAAATGCACATTACAGCTTACATCTAAGCTAAAGTACATATTATGCGGACAAAATTACATATTGTGAACATGGCTGTTACATGAAAACATTTAGAATTATTTACACTTATGTAAAAGCAGTACGAAATATTAAAGTGCGGATATACGACAACACAAAGTAATGAAGGAAATTCACATTAATTAACTTGATTTAAAACACTAACTATTACAGATACAATATTAACTACTCTTTTTTATTTGTTTACTATTAATTTTTATTGTTATTATCATTATTTTCTTTTAATATTTATATATATATGTATTTATTTATTTATTTATTTATTTATTTTATTCTTTTTTTTTTAATATATATATAATTTTTTTTTTAATTTTTTTTTTTTTTTATTTATTTATTTTTTGTTTATTTTTTATTTATTTTTTTGTTTATTTTTTTTTATGAAATATTTAAATTTTTTATTTATTTTTTTAATTTTTTTGTTGTTTATCTTTTTGTTTGTGTTTTTTTTTTTCGTCGATTATTTATTTATTTTATATTTCATATTTCATTTTATTATTATTATTACTTCAATTATTCAAGAAGTAATATTACTATTGTATATGAATGTTATTACTTATTACTCTTTTGACATAATTATTGAAGTGTGCAAAGAATCTTGACTGAAGCAATGTAGATTTCTGGGGAGGCCAACACTCGCCCTGAGTCATCACCTGCTGCATGAGTAACTGTCTCGCCAGCTGCAAGCATTCGCATTCCCACAAGAGATGGTCGACTGTCTGAACCGAAGAAGAATCACATGTACAAAATGCAGTTTCGGTTATGTTAAATCTGTTCAGATAATGTGCTATTTTCCCATGGCCAGAAAGAAGCTGAGTCAACCCATAGCCAATGACGAAGTGGTGCATTTGGAGACGGCGCTCCACAGAAGGAAGAAATTCTCTAGTGAGAGCACCCGTGGTCGAATTGTCCAGAGTTGATGCCAAGCTTCCATGCTGCGTTGATGCGCCCAATGTTCCAGTGCCGATTTGGGGTACTTGTTGTAAGCAATCGCCAAACCAGAATCCTTTGACGCTGCTTTCGCCATTTGGTCAGCCATCTCATTTCCGCCAATACCCACGTGTGCCTTCACCCATGAGAATGAAATGGTGCATGGTGGATATCGTTATTCTGCAAAGAGTCCAGGGTGATGCGACTATTTGTAGAGATTCTAATTTTTTTCCCCAAAAACGAATTACATTCAACCCAATTTAAAGCTTTGACTATAGCTAATTGCTCAGCCTGATTGTTTGAGCAATATGCCCCGAGACGATACTTTTCGTGAACCACCACCTGCTCCAATTTTATAACGACATATGCTCATCCAACAAATTTATCTTCTTTGCTTCCATCTGTAAAAATGTCAGTATCGAATTGTACTTCTAAATCCATTTGGATGGTTGGAAGCTCAGCGGGATGCAGCCACTCATTCACGCCAACCGGAGTATCTATCATTGATCCACACCAGCCATCAACTACTTCACCCGTCTGTACCGTGTAAATATCTATATATAGTTCTATTTAAAGACATCGGCATTACTCCTGCTATTACGCATGTGTGTGTGTGTGTGTGTGCGAAATCTAAATATTTTTCTAAAAAAATACCCGGAAGTACGACTTTACAAAAATTTATTTTATTCAGTTTTCGCAAATTTCTCTTCAATGATTTTCATTCAACTTCGTTCTATCTATCACTCTTTGAAACATTTTTCAGGGAAAATTTTTTTTTGAGGGGGTTCTGGGGGAACAGTCACGTCAAGCTTTCCTCAGTACCATTTCAGTTCAATGTATGGTTCTGCGAACTTTGCAATATTACTATAACTTAAGGAGCTTTGCTATAATTCCAAATTTGAAGAAAGTCGGTTAACGTTTAATTGCGATTTTACAGATTTTAATCGGTTGTTTGATTTTTTTTAAACAATTTTGGTTGGAATACTAACTACACCGATATACACCTACTTTAGATATTTTAGACAGTTTTGAGGGACCAAGATGTTGAAATTCAAATGTTTTTGTTCAATATTACTGGCGCTTTCTACAATGTAAATCATTCTCTACCAGCTTCTGTTGGTAGGTTGGCACTCCACCATCTTTCATGAGCGAACCTTGAAATTTAAAGAAAATTTGCATTTTCTATAACTACATCAAGCGGAAGGAGTACGATAAATTCGTGTGAGTGTTTTAACCCCGATTTTTTTTTTTATTAAGAAACGATGCCCCACCCCAAACAATTTTTCTCAACTTTTCTTAATTCTTTTTTTTTTTTAATGTAGGTTTTTTAGTTGGTAAATTTGTTACTTTCACTTACTTGCAAGTCTGCGGGGATGGGGCAAATAGAAGAAGAAACCATTCCCTTCATTATTTCCCTATATGGCGGTACAGGTGAACACTGTATCTAAAGTGTAGGTGCTTTGGTAACACTGCTAGTAACAGCTGTATTCACTTTAGCCAGTGTTCTTCTCTTTGCCTGATATTCAGGTTCAAACCCTCTTTTAGTTATATCTTCTTTTTTTCCCACCATCTCCTTCGCCTCTGTCTTTTACTTCCACCTCTTCACATATGATAGTTTTTTTTTTTTGGGCCTTTACAAGGTTGGCTAACTTTAATATTGTTCTCCATATTTAATTAAATTTTGTACCAACCGTTTTTTTGTTTTTATCAACTCATTCGAACCGAAAACTAAGTTTTTAAAATTGTAATTATAACTTGTTTTACTCACTTGGATAGTTTATGTTATATTTTATTTTATTTCCACTAAGTGGCCAAATCAAATAAAACTATTGGAAAAAAGTCGAAACAATTTTTCATTATAAACAAAGAGTTCATTAAGCTGTTTATTTGAGCTAGAAATATACCATATTGCTGTTCGTGTTTTCGTGCAACCAATGAAATTATGGAATGGCGACGAGCACACTTATAGACTGATTACATACACTTAAACACATTTATATTTTTTACGATCTACTTAGAATTGAAAGAAGAATATTTGGAGAGTAAAGTGACCGAGCGAAGAGTTATGATGTAAGTAGTGTGATGTAGAAATTGGTAGCGTTGGCTGACCTGAGTCGCTTGAACATTGATATGGCTAATTGGATATTTTGTCTAGTTCTAACGATAGATTAACTAGTTCGTTAAGAACTTTTCATGGTTGATGTGAGGTAGCGACTCATCTTTACCATTTAAAGTTAACTGATTGATAAGTCCCCCAGATAGACGGCTTTATTCAATAGTAAGAGTACCGCTGGAGACACCTTCTAGGTAACAGATTGGCTATCTATTCACCAGTACATTGGTGACAGTGCATAGTTGGCGTGCTCTTCGAGGCTCAGTGATGGCGCCTCAATGCAGCTGCTTTTGCAACTCTTGAATCTAGCTTTTGTATGGTGAATTTGATGATGATTGGTTCCAATACACAATAATTCATATTATGCCTTAAAAGACCAACAATTATAAACCCCACCAAGTATATTTATACATAATTCAAGGTTAACTAAATATTTAGAAAACCTGTCATCTAAGATTACAGGAAGAAAGTCGTGTGAGTGTTTCACACCAGATATATTTTTTTTTTTTTGAAGATTGGGGCAGGCACAATAACAAGCAAGCCGACATATAAAGTTTTATAACGTCGTAAGCTAATTTTGGGAAGTCAACAAAAATATCCCTTTTTAAAAAGCGTTTTATTAAGGTAAACAAACAAATTAATAAACAATATAGTTACATTTTAAAGATTAGATTCAAATTGCAAGCCGGACTGCATTAAATCAAAGCTATAGTTGTTTCTAGCAAGTTTACATGCCAGTTGTTCCATATATAAAACTCATAAACTCAGTCATGCAGCAGATAATGGCAATCAAACATGTTTGATTTACTTCGCCAAGTACGCAGCCAGTTCATGAAACTTGCCATTTCATTGGCTCTCTCAATTCATTGTACTTTCTCTTTTTTATAACATTCTTCTTCTAAACGACTTTACATTGGTATTTTATTTTCGTTTTATTTCATTAGTTTATTTGAATTTTTAGAAAAATTTTACATTTGTTTTATCAAAAAGAAAAACTATTTAAATTTTTGAGAGAAGAGTAACAAGTAAAAGTAGCTAAATCGGAGAAAACTATCGCGTTAGACAGAAGAAACACTATTAATGTGGATTAACCATCACTTTGTTAAGAATAACTTAAATACTTGGTAGCTCGGTCAGGGGGAAAACAAATCTACGAATTAAGCTTTAAAGTTATGTACTTTCATCCTTATCATAATGAGTAATTGATTCATTGCAAATGTGCCGCTTCATTGGGAAAAAATCTGTAGCTATTAGAGAAAGTACAATAATCTGGTGGTGTGTAACACTCACACAACTTTCTCTTATATATAGATAGACTGAGTGGCTAATCTGCAAGTTCAGAAGGTCAAAAAAAAAAAAAAAAAAAAAAAAAAAAAAAAAAAAAAAAAAAAAAAAAAAAAAAAACTTTCTCTTACTCCTCTAAGTACAATATATATATATATATTGTAACAATGCTATTTTGTTGGTATAATCTTCGTATCCGATGCGGTGGTAGTACCTAAACGGAATATCAAGTTTCAACTTCCTGCAACTTCTTTTTTGAGATAGTCTTTTCTCACATATCTACACACACACACATAAATGCATACCATATCCTAAAAACCACTTTTTTAGACTTAGGGGACGATAAAACATGTATTTCCGGAGAAAACTCAGTTTCGAAAATCTGGCGCGATCGCAATACTTACTCTAACAGCAGTTAGAGAAAGTAAAAATTATATACGTATTAATGAAAGTATTTATACAAAATTGGTAATATCATAATGTATATAGTTAACAAAAGGTAAATTTTCTATATAAATACTTTTATTGTTTCCAAATTATAATTATAAATTGATAACATCATATAGCAATAGAAAATTCAAAACATAATCTTTAATTAACATATTTAATGTTAAACAACATTCACCGGCTGACGGATATAGTTCCAAGCCGTAAATATTATGTGTTAATCTTTCCTGATAATGTAAATTTTTAAAAAAAATATTATTATTATTACTATACATTCTCAGTGATATCCTGGGGATTGTATAGCGGGGAATTTATTCGAACAACTATAAATTAACTATTACAGATTAGAAACCTAAAAAATGTCGCACTATATGGCATGTATAGCTGAACTTCTACAGATTAACGTATAAATTTTCGTAAATAGATAACTACTGAATATTTCTCCTCAGAGAAGTAGGAATAACCGTTAATAAAAGGACATAGGAACTATCTTTACAATCCCCATATTCCATATTTGCTTAATTTCGTTAGAAAGCTGAATATATTTCTGAATTTTGTCCTTGTAGGTCCACGAGAATTTTTCACTGTTAGGGATCGCCACATCTTTTAAATGCACAGTTTTCTTATCTTTTACTAATACGATGATATCTGGCCTGTTGTGTGAGATATGCTGGTCTGTTATCACACTTCTGTGCCAATAAAGTTTGCAGCTTTCATTTTCTATTACGCTTGCTGGTTGATACTTATAATATGGTGTGGGTTCTTTAAGTAATCCATTGTCCAACGCTAGTCTTTGATGGATCTGCTTGGCGACATTATCGTGTCTGGCTTTATTATTATTTATTTTTTTCCGGCGCATTGACTACGATGGTCATTAGCGCCTCTAGTCATTAAATCTTTCTCGTTCTTTGGCCACTTGAGCTGGGGTGGCACATGCTAAACTGTGTGGCTTCCACTCTACACCTTGCTCAGCAAGGCAGGGTGGAGCCATAGGTGTTCGAAGATCTACCCACGCATCCCCTCTTATATCATCGAAAAAGTCGACGAGGGGGATGTGGGTTTATTGTTTGTTCCATCCCTTATTTTATTAACAACTGGGATAGATTCTAATGTCGGAATGCTTACTGTTTAATTATAAAACTAAGTATATAAAAACTTAAATTGATATTGTTAATTAATAATTTATTATAATACAATAATAATATCACGTAGGAGGCTATTTACTGTACATATCGATGTGCAGTATTTTAAACTAATGTTGCTACACATCCTGAAATGATCAAAACTAATTTAACTTAAAGCTATGGGGTTGAAATAATTTTATAAAAGTATTTCAACCCCTGATAAAAGAAAACCTACTCTAAGCATTCATGCTAACATCCTCGCCAATAACTTTCAGACTACTAAAAAAAAACATTCACACTAATAAATACTTTCTCGCCAATAAATACATTCAAACTAATAAAACACATTCACGCTAATAAATACATTCATGCTAATGATTCATTCATACTATGCATTCACACAACGAAAGTACTGGATATTCCTTTCCACTTTATAATAAATAAACTAACCTAATTGGGTAAAGTAGTCGATATTCCTTCATCCAGATTCACCTAATCTAAGTACTAACCTAAATTTTGCTATATACATTTATAGATCTTTAATAAGCAAATAGCCTCCTTGAGTAAGGAGAACCCTCTTGTAGAATAGCGCGCTTGTCATATGGCAGGCCTGCTTCTTCCCTTTGTGTACGCCAAGCCTGACATCCTACCAACACGTGTGCCACCGTCAGCCTTTCTCGACATCGAAGGCACCTCGGTCTTCTTTCACCAATAAGGAGGTGCCCATGTGTCACACGTGTGTGACCAATCCTTAGCCTCGTAAGTATAACTGTTTCATGCCGCGGGTAGTTCTCGGCCGTAGCGTTTCGCACACATGGCTTAATTTCTTTTAATTTTTCATTTGTTCTATCCCACTGAATTTGTAAGATTTTTTATTTATAAGATTTTTCATGAAAATTTGTAAGTCAGTGGGACGCACAGGTGTGACAACTTCAGTATATGTAGAGGCAGCTCGTTTGGTTGCCTCGTCCGCCATTTCGTTACCGGACACACCAATGTGGCCCGGCACCCCAGCGCACGTCACCCTTTGACCATGTGCACTTAGCTGAAACAGCAAATTGTATAACTTTATGACCATTGGCTCTGTCGAGAATTTATCCCGGAGAGCCATTAATACGCTTAATGAGTCCGCCAGTATTAGTGACTTATTATATCTTTTTTCTTTTATCAAGTTTATGGCCTGGCAAATTGCAAACATCTCTGCTGTGTACACGGTCTACTGCATACTGAGGGAGTGTCCAACTGAGGGTAACTCCCTCCGTGTACACAGCGCTACCCACGCCGTCGCCTATATTCGACCCATCTGTAAAGATAGGTCGGAAATCTTTATAGAAATTTAATAGTTGTAACAAGTTTTGTCTATTGACGACGGATGGTGTTTCTTTATTTTTGTATATTGCCAGATCCATGCGAACGCTTGCGGAAGGTAATAATCAGGAAGGTGAGAGGGCAAAGCCCCAACCTCCACTGGCCCAAACTCAATTCCTTCCGCTTCTAACATTTCTAGAGCTCGGACCCCGAGAGGTCGCATCCGCGAACGTTGATGGCGGAACTCGTGTTCATGTGGGCTCTCGAATAGGGTTGAAATAAGGGATGAAACCGCCCTCCCCATATTCCGGCGATGTAAGTCAGGGTAAGCGGCTTTCTTTTAAGCTGAGGTGGAGCATCTCCGACTCTGCATAGAGGCTCAGTAAAGGACTGGTTCGGAAGGCGCTTGTGAATATCCTAATACCTTCATTGTAAATTCTATCTAATAACTTCAGACGTGATTTGCGCGCTGAGCTATATATGGCGCTCCATATTCCAGTTTGGAGCGAGTAAGTGCGATAAAGATACGCTTTAAGATCTCCCGCTCCACACCGTACTTGTAGCTGCCAAGAAATTTTAAAATATCGAGGGTTCTCCTTGCTTTCTTACATGTATAGTCTATATGATCCTGCCAAGTTAATTTAGTATCGAATATGAGGCCCAGGAATCGGATGCTTTCCTTATATTGAATTGGCGGGCCAAAATGGGTGGCTATACTCATGCCTGAATCGGCAAAAGTGTAGGCACACAGTCTTAGTTCTAGAGAATTTAAATCCGTTCCTAGAAGCCTCATCAGCCACTCTGTCAATGCCTGTTGTAAGATTTCTAAGATTTCTTTGACCTCGCCGAGATCACTCCCTGATAAATAAAGGGCGAGGTCATTAAGATATAAAGATACATGGCGAGGGTCACCTACAACTTCGGCTAGGCAGTTAACCGCCATCATAAATAATATAACACTTAGTACCGACCCATGTGGTATTCCAACCATATTAATATTATTATTATTATTATTACTATTACAATTATTACACGCCGGATTGTGGATTGTATGAGGCAGAAAGATCTATGAAAACTACTCATAACTGAAGCTTGTCTTTCGGTGAATTCTAATCGAACTGCACATTTCTGCGATAAAAACAAGAAAAAATGTAGGTGAAGTATATAGAATGACCGGATGTTTATGGCAACGGTTAAACATAAATTGCAAATTTACATATGATTAAAAATTGTGCTAAAATATTTTATAAATTAGATTTTCTGTACTTGTATAATACATTGTGCATTTGAGAACATGTGAACCCTAGCGTGCTGTAATTGAATGATTTACGTATATACATTATGTAAATTTCAAATTGTAATTTATTCAATGAAAATAATAATATTTTATACTTCAACAGATTACACCGAATATTTAATAAAATGTAATATTTATTTTAGTTAATAGTTATGCAAACTATTGGCAATAGATTTTCATTATTTAATGCATTTTGATTTATGGAATTTATTGCTTTGTCTTACTACTGAAATAGAAATAATTCCGAACATCAAATTTTCGACTTTTCATGTCAAATTTTCGATATGGGGTTTTCACTGGAAATACACCTTTTGAGGTCTCCCAGTCCAGAAAAGTAGTTTTTAGAAAATGGTGTGTGTGTGTGTGTGTGTGTGTGTGTGTGTGTGTGAGTGTGTGGTAATACCACACTAAAACACAAAATAAAAAGTCACAGTATGGTCAAGCATGATATTCTGTTTAGTTTCACATGGGATCCGAAAGTTAGTTCAAAATTCTACTCTAAGCATTCATGCCAACATTCTCGCCAATAAATACTTTCAGACTACTAAGAGAAAAACATTCTCGCTAATAAATATTTTCTCGCCAATAAATACATTCAGACCAATAAAACACATTCACGCTTATAAATACATTTTCGCAAATAAATTCATTCATGCTAATGATTCGTTCATACTATGCATTCTTACAAGGGGAAAGTACTGGATATTCCTTTCCTGTTTATAATAAATAAGCTAACCTAATTGGGTAAAGTACTCGATATTCCTTCACCCAGATTCACCTAAACTAAGTACTAACCTAAATTTTGCTATATACATTTATAGATCTTAAATAAGCAAATAGCCTCCTTGTGTAAGGAGAACCCTCTTGTAAAATAGCGCGCTTGTCATGTGGCAGGCCTACTCTTTATCTCAGTGTACGCAGAGCCTGACACTTTTCCAACACGTGCACCACTGTTAGCCTTTCTCGGCATCGAAGGCACCTCGGTCTTCTTTCACCAATAAGGAGGTGCCCATGTGTCATACGTGTGTGACCAATCCTTAGCCTCGTAAGTATAACGGATTCATGCCGCGGGTAGTTCTCGACCGTAGCATTTCGCACACATGGCTTAATTTCTTTTAATTTTTCATTTGTTCTGTCCCACTGAATTTGCCATTTTTTATTTATAAGATTTTTCATGAAAATTTGTAAGTCAGTGGGACGCACAGGTGTGATAACTTCAGTTTATGTAGAGGCAGCTCGTTTGGCTACCTCGTCAGCCATTTCATTACGACTCACCAATGTCTACTTTACTGAATGATTTTTTTGCTATTTTCACGAAAAAGGTTCCACGATTTCCTTTAAACTTGGTATATCAACTCCACATACTACGAGCTGCAATTTTTATTGAAACATTTCTCCGGAAAAATTCATTTAGGGGCACTTTCGGAGGAGGGGTGGGATTAGGTTTTCCTCTAAGTTGTTATTTCACTTTATCACACAATTCTATCATCTAAATAATATTAATTAGATTAAAATATGTTGTTGAAAATCTGAGTTTGAAGAAAATCAGATGATTGGAAGTGCGTTTTTACTGGGTAGTATTTTTCAGTTTTCTACTACTTTCTTTAAAAAGACTCCAACGATTTGCTTTTAACTAGAAATGTGAACGAACAACACATATAAAGAGCTACAACTTTTATTTGAAACATTTCTTTAGGTAAAGTCATTTAAGAGGTCCTTTTGGGAGAGGGTGGGGTCATAACCCCAGCCATAACACACATATTCTTCTAAAGTCATCATTGTGTCATTTAAATAACGTTAAATAGAAATACATATGTTGCCAATATTTTGAGTTTGAAGAAAATCGCAAGTACGAATTATCTTATTACCATATAACCGTATAGGGGTTAGAGTCTCCAGACAACATTAGTATTGAACAAGCTGTGTGAGGAAAATGGGAAAGCTACATTAATAAAGGTATCTGGTTACGATCATCAGAAACATGACATTGAGAACAGTGAACCAGATCACTTAACAAAAATCTTGAATAATACCCTCAGGATTAAACAACTCTGTAAACCCATTCCTTAGAATTTATAAATAGCGCACTCTAAACTATCCCATAGTGGTCCTGACACTGAACAAATATCGCTCAGATCTCTTCTGTTTCAGAAATTGAAAACTCTCCGCAATACGTAGTTTTTTTTAAAGGCTTTTCCACTCTGTAGCAGCGATTAACTTTTTTGTAGTTTTGATTATTCATTCCACGTGATACACAATCGATCCTGCTTTTCGATACCTCTTGTACGATCTGGCCTCCTTCTTCCCGGCGGTGATTATCATTCTGAAATAAATCTTCAGCCATCTCTTTTCATTTGTTATATTGCCGAACCATTTAAGGTCTCGCCGCCATTGGCTTCTCTGACTCCTCTTTGTTTCTTTTTTCTTTCATTTAGTGGTTATTTTACAAGATAAGATTTCAGTCTGTACGGTTCCGTTGAGGAAAAGGCTAGTATTTCCAGTAGAATCAAAAAATACTGATTCTGAAGGAATTTCTGTAATATTATAGAATGTTTTAATTTAGCAAAAATATTTCAAAATAAATAACTATAGCAACATATAGAGAATAATTTATAGTTATGTAGTAATATTTAGGATTTACCAGGAAGGTAAATCCCACATAAGGTAGGTTTAAAATAATCCTTTTATATAGATAGCAGCCCGGGGAAGTTATATAGGTGTTCGAAACCTTTTCTGGGTAAAGTTAGTGTGAATTCACCACAGCAGGGGGTGGCTTAATACAACACAGATATGCCACATACACACCACCAGAAGAGAATCATCGGCTCTTCTCTCTCCTCCAATTACCCCCACTCCCCACTCGTCTCCCGCCAATATCACTACTACTATCACCGGTTCTATTCCGCCGCTAAATCCAGGGCACTAAATACATTGACAAAGACTGATGATTACGCCCGGACATCAGGTTATGTGGCCGTACTTCATCATTGCCGCCGCCTGTTAAACTTTATAAACCAGTTTAACTTCCCACTAAATAATATTCCACTCAATTATCAGTGTACCTCCAGGCTTCTCTCACCTCTTCTCAGTCACACCTCCCCCCCACCTCCCCGCCGCCTCCGCCACTTTTCCACTCGGTTGTCTTTTTTGTTTTTGTTCATGGTTAAAGTATTTCCAATTGAAATTTTGTTTTTGCTGGGGTAAAATGAAGACTATTGGGATCGAGTAAATTTTCAATGTCGAGTTTACACCGGAAATACACATTCTGACATCCACTGAGACCGGAAATATTGTGTTTAGAAATTTTTCTGCGTGTGCGTGTGTGTGTGTAATCAGCATATCTAAAACAAATGGGAAAACCACAGAAAGTTTAAACATGAAATTTAGTTTGCGGTATTTGGGGATCCGACAATTAGGTTGATTTGAACAAAATCGGTCCGCCGGAAGTTTCCACTTTAATCTGAATGGATTTTTCTTTAACTTCGTTTTCAGTTTATTATGCGACTCTATCGTCTATAAAATATTAATTAGAATTATATTTACGGCCAAAATAACCGAATATGAAGAAAATCAGTTGACCGCAGGTTAAAAGTTTTTTTTCCGGTTTTCTGAGATTTTCTCCATGAACACACGAATGGATTTCATTCACCTTGATATACTAACCATGTTTACATAAAGAGGCCTAGCAGTTATTTTTTAATTATGTTTCCGAGAAAATTTATTTTACAGGGGGTCTGGGCGGGTTGGAGGACGAGGCTTCCCTCGAAAATTATTGAAGAATACAAAACTTCAGTAAAATTCCAATTTGAAGAAAGTCTGTCAATTATAAATATAAAAATCGCAAAACCGCATGAGCGTTTGGCGCCAATTTTTTTTCCCTTATTTTACGATTCATTCATCATTTTCACTTTTGCAAAGAATAACATTTAATAAGTTCTAAGATTGTGACAGCCTTCAAATTGTGCTTCAATACAAAGCCCCAAAAATTCATGCTGCCTTTCTACATATTTTGCTCGATCTGTAAGGTCCGTGGCTTAAAGTTAATCACATCAGTCCGATCATGTTCATTATTCAGAATTCATTTTTAGCATTTATTCAAATAAAGTGAAGTAAAATAACAAAAAACATTTACTAGGATTAAGTCTTTTAATTTTGTTTTAAATATAATAGACCAATAATCATTTTAAGCCGGTTAGACATTGAATTGCTCACGAAACACGATATTGTTGCACAATTAGCGATCAAGCACACTCGACTAGCAAACAATCCTCCACTAGGAGACAAGTGTACTTGGCCACTAACAATCAAATATTAAATCCATTTTCTTCTGACAAATTTGCTCCTGTAAGATGGTGTCTTTTCCTTTACTGCCTCTTATACTCTGTGAATAGGAAATTTTAAAATTGTATTTTTACCGGAAGATGTAATTGTATTTTTTTTAAAGATGCGACGAATTCGTATGAAACACTCATACGAATTTCTCTTTCTGCAGTTAATAGAATAATAGAACAGTGAGTTCAAGTGTCTTCACTTCTAAGTAGATACTAGAATGTTCCAAAAGACTGAAAGAACTTTTTTCCTTAAAGGATGTACCTCCAGTCTAGGTTCCAGGTCATGTGGGAATTTTCGGGAATGAGGAGATGGATAGGTCTGCCAAATTAGGCGCTTCTCATCCTTTCGTCTCGAGCCTGCTGTTGGGTCCATGATTTTTGGAACATGTCTGTCAAGCTTCCAGTCATGGATAGCTTCACAGCAATCAACTCTATAGATGAGCATACAGGATTGTCGGTAGTCTAGGATGCTTGCTGGGGTACCGGGCAGGAATATTAGTTGTTGCTCTGTCTTTCACGGCACCTCTTTCAGCATGTGGTTGGATCCCTTACTGGGCATAGTGGCTTAAGGAGACATATGGTGGTTTAAGGTCTCATGCCAGAGAACCCCTCTTGTAAATACTGTGAGATAGAGGACCTTTTGTAGATACTGTCAGGATCTTTGATTGGAATAGATTGTTTGTGGGAAGAATTTGGGCTATTTCCCTTTAAAGTTATGGTCCAATTTGTTTCGACTGCGCTGAATCTGAGATGGGTTAAACCCAGATTTGGATTTTTATTCTGTACTCGATTAGTAGTTTTGTTCTCTAAGGAGCTGTATGGGCCCAGTGGGGCTTTGGATAGCATAGGGTTTGGTCCCTTCCCACAAATAATAATAATAATAGTACATAGACAAATAATAATAATAATAATAATAATAATACATAGGGAAGGGATTAAGCTCAGTGGTTAGTGCGTTGGACTCCCACGCGGGATCCCGGGTTCGAGTCCAGTGCTACTCTTAGATTTTTTTCTTTCTAGGAGCTTCTACAGCTCACTGTCCGATGATGGGCATGTTGTCTGTAGCGAGAGAATACTGTCCGCAGGCCGGCAGTGCACTGAGGTGGCTCCGGACGCTAATGACCACAGATGTTGAGGCGCCTTAAATTAAAAAAAATAATATAATAATACGTATATAAATAAAATGACAATATTTATTTAAATTTAAAAAAAATGCAAAGCAGTTGAAGGGAACATTTATCTACTAATTTACGGAGTACTTCTATTAATATTGTATTCCAGATAGGGCAAAACTTCAATAACATTTGAAATGCTCACAATCACAACCCCAAAATCAATTTTGCCGGAAAAATCTTACAAATAAAAGTGATACATTTATATGTGAGCAGTTTGGTAATACAAGTTTAATAATAATAATAGTACTTTATTGGCTCATAACTGTTACATTGTGGCCAAAAGTTGAGAAAGTAAATAGCAATTATTACCTAATTAACCAGCAAATTAAAGTTTTGTGACAGTACAGTGAAAACAGAGAGAGAGAAAAAATTACGTATAATGTACATAAATATGTTGGACATAGAAAAAATTAAGTGAAAATATATAATGATAAAATCGATACATAAATAGCAACCTCTATCTTACAAATTCAAAATAAATATATCAATTCACTCTCAATAAACAAAAAATCAGTAATAACACATTATTAATATTGTAGAGATACATAAGACACTAAAAAGATAATTAATCTTCAAAATATTTTTAGGATTAATGTAGCTTAAAGAAGAATAACACAAATCTAAAGCAGGATAAAAAATATATATAGTGACATACGTTGAAAAAAGAAAATAGTAAAGTGTATATAAAAAATAATAACTTGGTGACTTTTATAAAAGATTTAAAGAAACATCTGCCTTAGTTTCAAGCAACTGACAAAATATAAAATACAAATGATTCAAGGGCATGATAATACTCATTATCAGGGCAAACTATATCATCAATCTTATCTAGTAAGGCAGTATTACTTATATATGGGGCTAGCCATCTATCCCTGAATGAATGAAACTTGGGCAGTCAAATATAAAATGAATTAAATCATCAGATTTACACTTTTTATTCGGTTTAAAATTATAATATTCACTGTTTAATATGATTCTTATAAATTTTTTCCTAGATAACCTTATTTGTGGTAGTAGTCTTATTTTAACGAAACTACAATTATAAGATAAGCAATTTGGAATGCGATTAATCGGCGCAATATATCTATAAAACATACAAAACTTTGAATTAATCACAATCAATTGAATTAATCACACTGATTACAAATGGTTTTGGAATGCATTTAGTATATCATGTTCTGAAGCTTTAATAACGTGGGGATCCTGTTCAGCTATTAAATGATCGCGGCCAATAATTCTCAAATTGTGGCGCATCTCCGTCACCTAGTTAAATGGGATAATAGTAGAATCTATAAGATTTACAAGTTTGAGAAAATACAGCTTCGGAATCCTGTCTGCTGGCATGGCCAGTAGTTTGATCCACCAGTTTATCATCCGCTTAACTATTCCATAGTGACTGTGTAATCTGTCAGACTCTAATCTTACAAACGCATCGGGAGTATTTATGGGTAAGTGGAAAATTTTTTGAAGTAGTTTAATTGCCCACGCTCCACCGTATCAACGCATTGAGGCCCCCGAAATTCTGCTAATATTCCAAGTTTAAAGAAAATCGTTATAACCGTTTCCTAGAAAATCCCCCCCCCCAAACTTTTAATTGATTTTGTCTTTATATTTAACAGGTGATGTAACCGTAATTGTTGTGAAGTGTGAACAGAAACTTCCGAAAATAAATTTTCGTTGAAAAATATTTCGCGTTGAAGAAAATACTAGAGTTGGCTTTTTTTAAATAGTTTATTGACAAAGAAATTTTAATTAATATTCATAAAATAATCAGATGCGTTTCTAAGAACTTAAGAGAAATAACGAGGAGGAATAAATTGTTCAAAGTAAAAGAAAATTTTGAACAGCTGTTTGGAGATGGGTGAGGAAACCATTTAAAATAACTAATAATTTGTCTCAGGACAAACTACAAGGATTTCAGTTAATTGAAAAAAAAAGTTACAATAGAAAATGTAATTTTTTTTTTTTTTGGTGTTTAGTTTTACAATTTCAATTAGCATCCTTCGGTTTTTGTGTAGAAGAACTATTTTTCTTTAGTGTAGGAAAGCAGTGAGAGGTCATGCCAGAGTGTGTAACATAAACGGATACTCCAGTGTAAGAGGGTCGGCAGAGGTTGTTGTTCAAACTCTTGTCCAGCACGTATGCAAGAAAGAAAGTCACAGAGACACAGAGATACTACGTCAAGGCCCTGTGTAACAGGATGAGCAGGGTCAGCATTGGAGATCTGGGCCTGCTTGTCTGCATGTCTGTATGTTTATGTGAGAGAGGGATTTCATGAAAGAACAATGTAGTTAGCAGGAGTGTGGGTAATGTTAGGTTTGTGTGTTGGGTGCGTATGGGGGGAACTGAGGAGTTACGATCATGATTTCTCCTTTTCTTTTTTTTTTAAAAAAAAAAGAATGTTAGGTTAGCAGGATATATATATATATAAAGTGTGTGTGTGTGCGTGCGCGCGCGCGTGTGCGTTATGTCAAGAAGAGTTCATGAAAGAGGAAATTGTAACAAAGACAAGTTTTTTGTAGTAAAGCTTGTCTCCCTTGTCCTCGTGTGACATCGTTTATGTTTGTAACAGGAAATAGTTCAGGTTCAGAGTGGATAATGGTTTGGTAGTGCGGTATATATAGTGGAAAAAGGAGGATATAGTATCAATCCAAGAAGAAGATATCTCTTGGTTTAGTAGTTGGAGCCAGCCCAAAGAGTTGTCATCAACTTTGCCCAACATCTATATACATAGAAAGTAGTTCACATCTATTGGATAAACCCACCCATAACTTCCTTACCAATATATATATATAGAGAGAGAGAGTGAGAGTGAGGAGGCCTCAAGCCTTACCTCATAAACACGTACAACAGACCGACCGTATGATGGCCTTTGGATGTTACCAACTTATATATAAAACTCCTTTCTCCCCCACTCTCTTATAGTTTGTCCCCAACCGTCATCAGCGTATATGTTTTGTTTTGATACAATTTCCACTAGCTCAATGTGACATCCAACTCAGGCTCTCAATGCCTTTTCCAAGTGTGTGTATCTGTGTGTGTGTTTATTTCCTATCTCTGATAAAACCACCACGGACATCACACAATGTGAATAGATGGTATATAAAACGACCTCTGGTGATCGCTTGCACTCACACACCGGGGTATTTCCGGGTCGCATACAAAAATAAAAAAACCTCATACATTTCCTGGTATATTCATTCATGTATACTTCTATGTTAACCTCAACTTTTATTTAAACTTACTAGCAAACAACAAATTCAATTTGAATGGTTAAATTTAGTTGATTGTTTTACCAAAAATAGTTTATTGTATTTACATATTTTTCCCATTTGTTACAAAAAAAAAAAAAATCCTTACATATATATACATGCGAGTTTGGTTTATTATTTTATTGCTTTATCTGAATGACGTAACAGGAAGTAATGCAATCATATCAAACATTCAAAGCCAAGTTTTACGCCTACAAATACGTGTTCTGAGGCTCCCTAAGTACGAAAATAGACTCGAATCTATCCTTTTCCATGGGTCTCTACTCAGCAATTTTTTCAGTTTTCTAAGATTTTTTCAAAAACAGCTTCAACAATTTTTATTAAACTTAATATATCGACTACACAGCTACAATGAGCTACAACTTCTATTCCAAACATTACTGCGGAAAAATTCTTCAGATGATTTTGTAATGTTATTGGTGATGTTTGTAGGTAGCTTGTTTTAGCGAAAAGGGCTTGTGTTTGTTTGAGATAGAATATAAGAATAATAATCAATAAAGCACCACTGATTATAAAATAAATATATTTTCTAACTGAATTTAAATAGCTTTATAATATCACAGCGATTAAGTATAAATCAATTAATTAATCTAGATTAGATGCTAAACTCTTATGTTTTAACTTATAACTGGCACTGATACTAAGAGAGCAATTCCTGAAATGTTCTGGCTTTCTGAAGTAGAATGCCTGTATGGTTTGAAGGCTGAGTTAAGACTGTGTACTCTTTACTCTTTTAAAGCTAATGTTAGAATCTATTCTTTGGAATTGCTCTCTCTCTCGCGGGGGAATTCTCTTATACAAAAGAGTTACCCTAACGGGATTTTGCCTTTGTTTAATGATCCGAATTTACAGCACCTGACAGTAAAATATACTCTTTTTGAAGTTAAATTCACAGTCTAATATATTAACAAAATCACATAAATTATTTTTAAAAACTATTATTTTTCATTTCGTACTTCCACTACATTATCCCCCCTCCTGGAGAAATTTTTCGGCACGAAAAGTTTGGGAGATAATCTGGAGTTGTAGAGGCTTGGAAGTTATCGAGAGGCGTGTCTGTAACCTCTGCAAGGTGGCCGTGTGTTGTAGGGTGCAGTCATCTTCTTCTGGAGCAAACGCTGCTTGAAGGTGTGAGCGTTGCTGTGGTGGTTGAATGTCTTCTACTCGAGCGAACGTTGTTTGAGTGGGTGAACGTTGCTGTGGTGGTAGGCTGATAGGCGAACACTGCTTAGCGAGTGAGAGTGTTGCTGATGAAGAAGGGACTGGCAAGGGTAGACTAGGCGATCAATGTAGACAAGTCGGTACTGTAGGTGTGTATGTACTTTCTTGAATTAACTCTATATGGACAAAAAAAAACTCTTAAGTAATTCAGAAATAATTTACATAAATATACAATAATATAAAAAGAAATATATATTTTCATTAATGCGAGCAGGATGCGGAAGGATATGAGGATTATAGGATTATGAGGAATCCGAAGTTTAGTGTCAATTCCTTTGGTAAAATCGTGTGAATCTGAAAAAGATCATACAGAATTATACATAAATTTATATGACGTGCTAACAAATAACGTGCAATATTGACTAATCATGCAATTATAACATGCAATTTTTATGCAATTAAATTCATGCGCATGCAATAACATTCATGCACATGCAATGGTGCAGTCGACGAAGATTCTTGGATCTGTAAAAGAGAGGTTAAATAAACTTAAATTTCAACAAATATTAGTGTAAAAGATTAAAGCTAAGAGGTAAAGATGAAATATATATCTTGAGGGAGTATGCACAAGTATTTCAGCCGTTTCTATAGCTATGAGTTTTTTCAACTGTTTTGCGTTTTCTAGATAAGTTGAATACAACCTTGAACAATACAAGAAAACAATTAAGTATTATAAAAATATAACATTAAAATACAAATGACAGACAAGTACAAGAATAATAGAAATTATTTAATTTCCTTTTAAGGCGAACTGAAAAAAATATTAATTAATTAGCTAAATACAATATATAAAAAAAATATTAATATCATCTCATCAAAAGTAACTACGAATTCACTTGGTCATCTTGATTTCTGCAACATAAAATAAATTACAATTATTATTTAAAATATACAATGCAATAATTACAAATATTAAAGGCTGAATAAATTTGTAAATCGTGCTACGAGAGTTTTCAGGCTGAAAGAAAAATAATGTCCATTATTGCAACAAGGTAAATACAATTTACATATTTTTGTTCTTAAGGCTAATTAATTATTAATTAGATGCATTTTTTTTTTTTATATAGTTCATAAGTTTGTTAATTATATGGTTAATATATACTAATATATACATGTGGTGTAGTTTGTAGAGTTGAGAATAGGTTGAGAAGTGTGATAGAATGAGAATAATTTCAAGAGATTATGTCAAGTATGTTATTTCAAGTGTTATGTATTGTGTGCGCGAGGTGGCACAGAAATTTTGTGGCTAGTTACTAGGGATTTTAGTGAACTTAGCGATTAGTACTAAATTAGTGCGTTTGAGTACTAGTTGAAAATTGAATGTTGAATTTATTAAGTGTTAGATACGGTGCGCAAATTAATGATTGCCCTGTAAGAACGTTTCTACAAGTATTAATTGGAAATTGCCCTTTAATTGCGAAACTATGATTTCGCCAGAAAAATTTGGAATTTTTGGATATTGTCCGCATGCAAATGAAGGGACATGATGCCATAATTCGGTATTACCTGGTTAGTCAGGACTGATGGAAGCAGGTATGATAGCCTTGGTCATAATATCAGGTGTTCGAGAAAGCGACTGAGGGCTAACTCGTTTTGGGCTGTATCTGAAAACAATTTCGAGCCGTATGTCCAAATTTTGAACAAAATTGGCAAGTGGGCCTATTTTGGAGGTGATTGCTAGTTTCGTTACCATTATTATTATTACTATTATTATGACTATACTGGGGTCTATCTGAATAAGAGTTAAATCGTGAATTATTTGAATTAACTCGAGGATTATTATTGTTAGTATAATATTGACTGTTATTATTATTATTATAATAGCGATTATTACTATATACCCTGCGATTGAAATTTTTTGGAATATTAAAATTATTAGGCATTTTGCCAAAGTTAGTACGAGGTTTTGGTCTGAATTTGTTGGAGCAGTCCACGTCAAAATGTGGACCGGAACAATGGCGACAAGGTCTGTTCTTTATTACATTAAAAACTCTAGTTGGTTTTAATTATGGCTTTTGACTTTTATTACGATGCGGGCATTCTCTGTGATAATGCATTTGTCCACAGAAACGACAAGGAGATGGGGTGTACGAGGATTGGAAGTTTTCGAAGTAATAGCGAAAACTGTGGGGTTTGTTTCAGAAGCCTGAACTTCTTCTAGGGTATTGGCATAAGAAAGTGCTTCGTCTAATTTTTGAGGTAGCTTAGTTCGCACCTCATTACGAAGTGGTTGAGGAAGTGACTTCAGGAATGCATCAGTGGCCAGTTTATCTAAAATTGTTTGTAAGGCCTCGAGTGGGTTAGCCTGTGCTTTTAAATGAATGGCGGATTGGATGTGTCTAATCATATCCGCGAAGGTTTCAGGAGATTCTGTTGGTAGGGACTGAATATTAGTCATCTGTTGTAAGAGGACTAAGGGTGTTTTTTCTTTTCTAAATCTAGTTAGAAGACGTTCTGAGATTAGGGGATACGTTATAATTGTACCCTGGCGTTGTAATTCGGCTTTCTGGGTGTCGTAAAATATTTTAGCAGACCCTGAGAGCCTAAGTGCTAATATTTCTAATTTCGCTGCGTCGTCCCAGCCAGAAAGACTAGCACAATGGCTAATTTGGTCTAGGAAATCGGACACTTTGGCTGAATTTTCGCCATTGAAAGTGGGTAAGCTATTGATTAATTGTAAATTTCTTAAAGAACTAGCTGGTTGATTGCTGGGAGTGGGAGGAGGATTGGCTAATTGCTGCTGAGCAAGTAAATATTCTACAACAGCGTCGATTTTCATGTTTTGTCCGTTAATTTTATACATTTTGGAAATACAAAATTCACAAGGGCAAATACAAAAATTTAAAAATGAAATTCAATAAAAAAATTCAGTTATGGGAAATATTTTAGATATTTCCGCTGAGAAAATAATTAAAAACAATCAAATTATCTGATGGATATTTAATTATGAAATTGAAAATTGTACGTACTTTTAATTTGTGGATTCTGGTTGAATATATCCCAAACAGCTGGCACCAATGTAATGTGTTGGCGAGATGATGTGTAGTAGGTAGCTTGTGGCGTGAGCGTTTTAACGAAAAGGGCTTGTGTTTGTTTGAGATAGAATATAAGAATATAATCAAGAAAGCACACTGATTATAAAATAAATATATTTTCTAACTGAATTTAAATAGCTCTATAATATCACAGCGATTAAGTATAAATCAATTAATTAATCTAGATTAAATGCTAAACTCTTATGTTTTAACTTATAACTGGCACTGATTTGAAGAGGGCGATTCCTGAAGTGTTCTGGCTTTGGAAGCAGAATACGACTGTATGGTTTGAAGACTGAGTTAAGACTGTGTACTCATTGAAAGCTAATGTTAGACTCCCTTCTTTGGAATTGCTCTCTCTCTCGCGGGGGAATTCTCTTATACAAAAGAGTTACCCTATCGGGATTTTGTGCCTTTGTTTAATGATCCGAATTTACAGCACCTGACAGTAAAATACACTCTTTTTGAAGTTAAATTCACAGTCTAATATATTAACAAAATTAGATAAATTATTTTTAAAAACTATTATTTTTCATTTCGTACTTCCACTACAATTTGTATGAGAAGGGCAAGGTTATGTATCCCTGTCAGCGCTATTATAACAATTCTATCATTTAAATAATATTAATATTAATAAAATATAATAATAATAATATAATAATAATAATAATAAATAATAATAATAGTAATAATAATAATAATAATAATAATAATAATAGTAATAATAATAATAATAATGTCTTTATTAAAAAATGTTTTACATAAAATTAAAGCATTAACTAAAAAATACTGATATGACAGACATATTCATGGTCCTTAGACCGTCTGAAGAGTCATCAAACAAAAGTTACTTATAACCAAATAGTTACAGCAAGTTTCCACAAAAACAAAAGAAGAAAGAAAAAAAAAACAACAGACAACTTAATATAATAGCTAGAAAAATGACATTACAAAAAGGGAAAAAAGTACAAAATGTGAAAAGAAACGTGTAATATCATAAATAAAAGCCGAGAACTTAAGAACAGAAATGTACATTGATTGCAAACTTAAAAAAGAGAATACTCGTACATAACATAAATAAATGCCAAAAACTAGATCAAAGAAGAATGAAAAGCATAAGAATCATACCGTCATAAGGTATTTCAAATATATCATTAACAATAATCATTGCGAATATAAGGTAAACTCAGATACTAGAAAGAATCTATACTTCCAAGCTTCTTTGCAAAATTTAACCGTCCAAATATCCAATAAATTCATCAAATTTAGTGAACGCCTCTTGAAATACCTTTGGTGAAATTCACTCAAAATAGGGCAGATTGCTATGAAGTGAAACACCACAGTTTCTCTGGCTTTCAAATTACAGAGCGAGCATAATTTTATATCTTTAGTAAAGGAGTAGCCATTTAAGTACAAAAGTTCACCTGTAGCCTTCACAATCCACCTTATCGAACGCGCACTAAGCTCACTATAGAAAATGTTAGCATTAGGTTCCATGTTTTTATAGAGGGTATGGTGCTGACTAGTTAAAGATTTTGATCTAAAGCTATTCATCATATTTATTTTCACTTTGTTAAGTATTTCGCTTTATTTAGTATTGCCATAGATTTTAGTCATCTATATTAATTTCGTACTCAGTGTTCAACCTGCCCCAATCTTTGTACCAGAAAAGTTTGTCATCTATAATTCTTCTTGAGAGTATATAAGGGTATCTGAAAGCAGGCAAATGAATACATCTATTAATTAGAATTAAATATTTTGACAAAATATCAAGTTTTAAGAAAATCGATGGACCGGAAGTACGTTATTACTGAAGTTATTTCAGTTTACTACGATTTTTTCCATAAAAACACCAACGGATTTCATTAAATTTGGTACACTATCTATGAATACAAATACGTATCGCTTTTGTTGTTATTTTCTTCCGAGAAAGTTCATTTAAAGAAGTTTTAGTGGAGGGGGAGTATTGTGGGAGGGGGGTGTTATGGTTTCGTCTGAAAAGTCATTTTATTAAGTATAGATTCTGCCATTGACATAAAACTGAAGATAAATAAAGATTAAATTATAAGTTTGAAGAAAATTGGTCACCTAAATCTGTTGTGAGAAAGTCAAGTGAGTGTCACACTAGACAGTTGCACGTATTATCTATCACTTTCCATCACTAAACCAACACTTTTATTTGAAACATTTGCCAAAAATATTAATTTAGGGAGTATTCTAGGGAAACTTTGATGTTAGACCTAATTCTAAACTCCATTACAAGGTTTGTTGTTTATATATTCATGGGCATTCTGCTCCATGAATGGTTTACAATATAAACAGATTCATGTAGTTTCTTATGTCCTCAAACCCCAAATATATATACGGTTCCCCTTTCGCATACTCAAACCAACTAAATGTTTAGTGAAAGTGATAGAAAATTTACCAATCACAATTATAAAAACTGTAATCAGAGAAAATTCGTGTTCGATTTTCAAAAATATATTCGTGTTTCGACTTTAGCAGAAAAATAAAAAAAGGCCTAAGGATTATCTTTAAGAATATGTGAAATAGAGTAGTAGGGGGAATGGAGATTGCATCGAACCATGAAATTGGCGGTAGCACTCCGATATTCTTATAAAACAAGGGCGCCATTTATGTGACAGGTTATCACGTCCACTTATATGCCACAGCCTACTCGACCAGATTCATACCATAATCTTAAGCTTTTTTTTTTTTTATTTCATCAAAAATTCGTCCCGCAAAACGTGTAATGGGGATTTTTTGGGGATAAATGTTAATTGATTCATATTGACGAATGAATGGTATATTAATTAAAGCAAAAAATACTTCAAGGATTTACAGTTATACAAGTGAAAAAGAAAGAATAGCGCAAGGCTGATAGAGCGATACTAATTTGAACTTGGCACCATATTCAACCGAAATCCAGCCTAGAAAACAGAGTTGTATTTATCAAGAGTTACTGTATTGCCTTCACTACTAAGGTGATTACTACTTCAAGATCCTGTGTACTGATCGTTACTTCACTGATATTGACGACCCTTCGGTTATGCCAGACTAATATTATGGACAGCTCTTCCGCTAACAACAACAGCGTTCAAAACAGTTAATCTAGGAGCTGCAAAAATACTTGATGTGCGCAACAACTGCTTGAGTAAATTCTTGCCGACATTTAGGGGGCTCAGAATAGTTAGTGGATTTGGCTTTATAGTTATTCTATCCTACAAATGCCCAACATCCAAGGACCAATGGTGATTCTAGGATCATTGTAATCTTTAAAGTTTTGCAAAGCCTGGTAAGGTTAGTAGTTTCAAAAATTTACGACCAGTGTTGCCTGTTTGTCTTGAAAATTATTTACATTTTCTCATGGTAGAGATAAAAAAAACGAAAAAGAAGACAAATGTTGCATACATAAAGACTACGAAGAGACAAATGTCCCAGCTACAAAACAATTGCAGGAGAAAAATGCCCTAGGACTTGAGAAAAGTGGGTATATAAAGTTCGTTTTGTTGTATAGAAAGAGAGAGAGCGAGTGAGTGGGATGCACTCTTGTGAGTGAATACGTAACTTAAACGGCTTAGGGACAATTTTGCCATGTTGTTGTACATGTTTGGAGGATGACATTTTTGGTGGGGGGGTAGAGGTAGTGGGAGGAGCACGGCCGTATATATATCCAGCAGCTAATGTAAACATTAATTCCAGGCAGATACTGCCACCACTACGCATGTATACGATCACCGTAGATACACCATTTAGACAAACAGACACACAATATCGCACTACCTGTACTATGGTATACCATTCCCAAAAAAATATAAACATAACCTCAACCATCGTACTCTCTTATTGGCCTCACGTTTCTATTATTAACCCCACCCATAGTTCCATATACATTTGCTATCGTTATATTGTTTTTCATGGGCGGCCACCAGACAGCGCTACCACTACGCTGACGTACACCGCGCGCACTCTATCCAAGCCATTACAAACAAAGCAGGCTTCACTCTTTCATACGTTAAATGAAACTTTTATTTCGAGAAAAAGAGTAAACATTTTCATTTTTACAACGAAAAGTGAAACGTGACTGACGTTCGCATCTACATTGAATGTATTTTTTTATTTCTTTATATTATTTCTTTTTCGTTGTATTCAAGGTCTGGTACATTTATGGCAATTTGTATTCCTTTTTTATTATTTTTTACTCTTTTGTTCTCTTGGTGTTTTTTTTGGATTTTTTTTTGCACTCAATGAGTTTTTTTAAAGGTGAAAAATTGTCTGGGTAATTTTACTCAAACGGTATACATAACTTATATTTTTTAACAAAACCTCCTTATTAATTTCTAATGATGGGAGAATCTGGTGTTGATATTGGATGAGGAAAAGACACACACACTGTTAACATTTGTAACACATGATTTATATTTACACGGTTTACACAGTAAGGAGTATTATAGAGAAGTCGTGTTTACATATTACAGTGTTTAAATTCCATGTCTAAAGATGTGGCGCCATCTGTTAGCGGTCAATAGGTACCACTACCTCAGCTACTAGGCGCCTTCGGGATATAATCCAGAAAACACTTCTCAGCGAGCCACCGCTTCTCCGAGCTTCAACTGTGCGAGTGGTATATACTCAAGAGGCTCCAGCAACGGAAGGTTCAATCAAGGAAAAACACAAATCGAAACATGCTCCTTCCCGATGGTGGAAGAATAAAGACATTGGGCCACAGGCACGGTTCCATCAGTGTCTATCTAGTCAAGAATATAAGAATGTTTACTTGTTAATAATAAAAGCGTTCTCTTCACGACTAATGTTTATATTACTGTTACAGTTAACCCGTACAGTAGAACGCGTCTGGAAGAAGTAGTGAACAATTATGGAAGGCGAAGAGGAGCATGAGCAACATCTGAAGGAGGTATCCCAACGACTGTCCACCCACGGAATCAGCCTAAACCCCTCCAAGTGCAACTTAGAGACAGTTTCGAGAGGTGCAGTTTCTTTCTAACTTTCCACGGCCAATAACAGTAAAGGAACTTCGACGCTTCCTCGGAATGCTGAACTTCTACAGAAGGTGTATTCCACATGCAGCAACTACAAAAACCCCTTAACGCCTACTTGAAGAGCGGCAAGAAGAATGACAAAACAAATGTACGTACTGCTTAAACACCCGGCTGCCGACGCCCAATTCTCGCTAGACTGCGACGCCTTCGATACCGGGATAAGGGGTATTACAACAGAAGAAGGAAGGCAGATGCAAACTCTTGGGTTCTACTCAGGACCTTTCCTAATGCAGAGCAAGTACGCTACTTACGACCGAGAACTGTTAACAATCTACCTAGCAGTTAAACAATTCCGCCCCATCTTAGAAGGAAGAGAATTCCTCATTCGGACAAACCACAAGCATTGACTTTCGCACTGCGGCAGAATGCAGAGAACGCACCCTCCAGGAGCGTGAGACAACTCAACTTCTTCAGCCAGTTTACGACCAACATCGTCCACATAGTCGGCACTGACAACAGATGCTCTATCTCGGGCAGAGGAGATCTCCCTTGACAATCACGACGAACACCTCTCAGCGAGCCACCGCTTCTCGAGCTTCAACTGTGCGGGTGGTATATACAAGAGGCCCCCAACGACGGTACCAGCTGAACCTGCACGGAAGGTTCAATCAAGGAAAAACACACCGATGGGGGCGATGGGGGAAGAATAAAGAAATTGGGCCACAGGCACAGTTCCATCAGTGTCTATCTAGTCAAGAATATTAGAATGTGTACTTGTTAATAATGGAAGCGTTCTCTTCACGATAGTGTTTGTATTAATGTTACAGTTAACCCGACTGTTTTCAATGAAGAAAATCAACTTTTTTTTAATAGAATTGCATTAATTGCACAAAGAGAATGTCGTAGTGTGAGTATTTCTATCGATAATGTTTTATTTCTTAATTAGTATTTTATTTAATGATCTAATTTTGAATACTGTCATTTATATATTTAATTAATAAAATTAGGTTGCAGGAGAATTAATTGAAGTTTTATTGATTGTGTGGTTGTTATGTGCTCGCTAATTTCTTTATTGAATAAATGTGCTCACTATGTTTGGTGCTGTTTAAAGGGCAAATGGGTCGTTTTTGGACCTAATTCTGCCTTCAAACAGACAAACACCCACATACTTTATTTCACTAGGTCCGCTGCGAACTGAGTGGACAAACAAGAAAGCAAACAAACAATGAACCCCCACACACACACGCGCACACACACTTCAGATCCTTCACTAAAAGCCATTTTTATTTTCAGTACTGTTTAGAAAGGAAATATCGTGATGGTGTGAAATTTTCATAATTGAGTTTCCATTCAGAAATACATGTTTTGAATTTCACAAATAGTAAAAATCAACTGGTGTGAAACACTCTCACGAAACGCTTTCTCTAATTTACATAGTTTTATTATTCATTTTACGGCTATAACCCAATTATAAATTTCACATATAACTAAAAATGTATATCAATATATGCCTATCCGAAATATAATATAGAAATCGCACTTTCCGCCATAGTATGTGTGGCTTTCCTAAATGAAAGGCTTCATGATATGTTAGAAGATACTCCACTCCAGATGTGGCAACAAATGTGGTACCAACACGATGGTGCCCCAGCACACAATGGACGGCTTTTAAGCAACTGAGTGGTTAAATAAGCATTTCGGTGACAGGTGGATAGGTCGTGGAGGGCCAATCCCTTGGCCGCCAAGGTCATCCAATCTAAATCCTCTTGATTTTTATCTTTGGACCTTTTCGAGAAAAATCACAAAAATAGAAAAATCTATTCAATAGAAATGGTACCTCCGGACGACCAATTTTGACGAAAATCTTAGCGTCTCATCTTCGTAACATCTAAACGAAGAAGTTTTAACTTTCAGCAATTTTCCATTTTTGACTGGTACTGACCACACAATTCTCAGACAAATTTTCAAAAAAAATACTTTTTCGAACTCAGGGACCTCGAAATTTGTATTCCCGGTGGAAAACTCAATTTCAAAAATGTGACGATCTTAATACTTCGCAAATATACAATAAATATTCTAAATATATAAGTGTTTATTTCACATATAGAATTATAGTTACAGATTAAACATAAATTAAAACATAAGTTTTTCACCGGAAGGTGACCATATTGTTAAGATGCCTTCTCCTCTGCTCTTCTCCCATTAAGACTTGGAAAAAATCAATTCAAAATTAGTCCTCAGTCATATATTTCACCTAAATTTCCCTCAAAAACCAATTATCCCAGGAAAAATTTTGAAATAAATATGATAGATTAATTAATATCTATGCGTTGGAGCCGCTTTCCTGAGCAAATTTTAGAATCGAGGTATCTATTTTATAAAGAATCACTTCCAGGGAAACCAAGTTTCTTCAGGCAATGTTGTGTAACCTTATGTTATGTAGATGTTAGACACCTTAATTTATGGAACTGACACTGTAGAGGAAAGCTTGATGTTGCAGCTTCCTGCAAATCCTGAAAAATATTTCATGTAAAAGTGATCTACCTTTATCTGTGGGGCAGTATGCAAAGTTTAAAGAACATCGTTGCAGCCATTTTCCAGAGAAACTAAAAAAAAAATAATAATAAACCTAGTCAGTGTCAGTAAACAAAGTCAGAGAATGATTCAGAAACGCCTCTCATGTTCGTTTATACTTTTTGAATAATGGTAATTTGGGTCCGTTCGCGCGCGCATACACACAGACATACATACATTATTTCTAACCAGTTAATGTGCAGTTTAGTGCAGTATAATTGCAACAGCAGACTGATACAATTACAGTTAATTTTCTGCTCTGTTTATGACAGGTGCAATTACCAGGTGTGTTTATAAATCTAGGAAGGGGTAGGAGATGTGTTTACATAGTTTTGCGGCTTCTATAATGTCGCTCTCACCTCTGTTTTGTTAACTTTGCAATTTAATTGAGATTGTTCTATAATTATAATGTGTAACCTATTTTGGTTATACAAATTTATATCCATTTAATACAAATCCAGGCTTCTGGCCTAGTGTCATGCAGGAAATGATTTCTTCGGATTGAAACCACGTCCATAGTAGTTTATCCAAAGTTTCGCTCATATTACTATAATTTCTTTAGGCTAGTATTAGATTTAGTTTTATTTTATTTATTTATTGCTCTTAAGCAAAGCTCTATAGCAAGAGTTTGGCTACAACTTGGCAACTATCAAATTAAAAATACAAGATTTTTAACTGAAATAATAATAACTAAAGAGGTATTTAGATATTTATACATACAAGCAAAATATTTTTGAACCCGTATGTTTAGTCATCACATCATGGACGATCTCAATTTGAACACATTAAGAAAATAATTATACAACTGAAACTAGTTGTTCTTATTTGGAGAGTTTAGTAAACTATGGAAATAAAAATTTCTTAAAGGGAAGGAACTCCCGGACAGAATAAAAATAAATGGTAGATATCTTCATGAACTTGTAAGTTACAGAGATTGCATAATTTTAGCGGATCTATAGTATATAGCATGTTTTTGAATATAAATTTTATATTGTAGTCACTAACAGTTCTAGTTTGGGTTATGAACTTACAGACATTGTGAGGTAAACGTAAATTTTAATTAAATAAGTATGGACTGAATTATCTACAGAGCACTTGTCTATAAATGGGCTATAGCCGGAATTAAATGTTTTTTGTCTATCTAAATCGTGTAGATAATTTTTATAAACTAACCATTAGTTTGTTTTTGGAGTCTATAAAATCCTGGTTGAACCGTAGATTATATAAATTTAAATCTATAAAGAATTGTTTTAGTTGAATCACCCAATTATATTTTGTGGATGCGCAAGTAGAGGACTGGTCCAGCATCAGCAACCTTTTATAACATATACCTTTTATTCACGTTACTCATTGATAATAATTAACAAAGCCACCTTAGCGTTGGCTTTAAGACAGTTAACTATATCTGAAGAATACCTAATTCTGTTCTTATCATGTAATATGCAGTCGACTATGAAATAACCTTTTATGTTGGTTATAGTTTTAGAACAATAACTAAGAGTTTGTCCGGTAAAAAAAAAAACTTTCTAATCGTCCTTATAAACATTTATAAGGCCAGCGATTACAAGGAAATCAATGCCCATCTGGTTTATGGTTTAACTCTACATATTAAGAGCCAAAATTATTTATAAGAGATAGTTTTCCAGAAAAAATCATTTTTGGGAGAGTTTAATGGAGGGGCGTCGTAATCTATATAATATTAATCCAAGTTTGAAGAAGGAAATGGTTGACCGCAAGTCCAACTTTGCTGAATTTTTTTTTATCAATTTTCTTCCAATTCCCCGTTAAATATAAAAACGACTTAATATACAGACTCTGCACATACCTTTATATATACTACCTCTTTTGAGTAAAACATTTTGCGAATAAGTACATTTTGGGGCAGCTGGAGGGTGTCACTTGTCGCTTTTAGTATAGATTCTCCTAACTGAACATATAATATTGAATTCAGTTAAATTTAGTAAAAATTACAAGCTTTGAGGAAATCTGTCAACAATGCAACTATACAATAAATTCAGTAATAGAAAAATATGTGGGTGCTTCACTCCAGATTGTTTTTACTTTCTTCTGCTGCTCTAAGGAAGAGCACGAGGTAAGCGGAAGTATTGCGATGGTACCAGATTTTTGAAACTGAGATACGAGAGATTGAAGATTGGAATACAAATTTTGAGGCCCCTGAATAAAAAAAAAATGATTTTAGCGAATGGTCTGTATGTGTATATATGTTTTAACAGAATATCTTGAAAACGAAAAGTTGCAGGAAGTTCAGACTTGGTATTTCGTCTAGGTTACACACCGCATGACAGACAAAGATTTCGGGCAAAATCCATCACTCGGAAGTGCGACTTTACTGAGTTGTTTTTCAGTTTTTCGCGATTTTTGCGTGAAATGTCTCCAACGATTTTCTTTAAACTTCGTATACTATCTACACACACACACATGCTTATTACTTTTATTTGAAATATGATGTTTGACACATGCTGCTTTCCAGCTCTGCGGAATCAACCACCACAACAATTAGTAAATTGGTATTTAATTAGGCGAGACTCTTTAAAAGACAGGATAATCAATTGTAATATTGATGATAATAAAATTATAGAATTAGATTTATTATTAAAAGATTGGAAAATATTTATTAGAAGAAAACAATATTCATAGAGATACAAATGTATGTAAAGAAATAAAGTTATTTAATAAGCATGATTTGATAAAGTTCTATTTAGTTTAGTTCTATAAGATGTATAGGTGGAATATATACACAGCAGTGAGGAATGTTTGTATAAGGTAAACATGAATATGCATTAGTTGGAACAATGATAGTGTATAGAGGAGTAATGGTAATATAGAGGACTATACAGACCCACAAATACACACCCTCACACATACTACATTGCCTCGTTTTAAAATAACCAAGCGAGAAGAAATATGCAGGCGTAGATATATACACATCTTTTCCACTCTTTTGATTCAAATCAGCATCACTTTATTACAGTTTCTCCCACTATCTCGCTCTTTCTCTCTGAGTTTCTCTTTTTGTCTCAGATTTGATAAAACTTCTTCTCTTACCTCCATTTTCATTGCTATTTACTGTTCTTACCTTCAGTGTTCTGTTCCCTACCACTGGCTTCCTCTTTTATTATTTAATATTTAGTTTAGTTCTTCTCGGTTGTAGTTGTGATTTATTTATTTACTTTCTGTTATTGTTGTAAAAGAGAACGTAGAAGGAGCGATCGACTTCAAATTTTCGAAATGTATTTTCCATTGGATATACATGTTTTGAGGACTTCTGAGTTCGAAAGAATGTTTATAGCGATAATGGTACTGTCTGTGTGTGCGTGAAACAAAATATTTCAAAACGAAAACTGCATCTGACACAAAGTTTTTGGTCAAAATTCGTCAACCGAAAGGGCGATTTTACTTATTTTTTTTCCAGTTTCTCGCAATTACTCCATCTGAAAATGGTCAAAATGATTTTCTTGAAACTACATAGACAGACTCTTGAAACTACTATCGCTCCTATCTTGGGTAGATGTTTATATTTTACCAGGAAAATTGATTTTGCGAAGGTTCCAAAGGATTTGTGATGTCCGGATTTGACCAAAGCGCTATCATGTGGACTACCATGTCACCATATTCCACCCTGCCTGTGTGCAAAAACTAATATGTACTTCCGCTACCTCCATTATGTTTATATTAGGGCAACTTTTGTTGGCTAGAAAATGTTTCTATTATATTAAATGCGATGAAAGAAAATCCTTATGATTCAATTCATCCGTTGTGTAAAAGTGAGCAAGACAGAGACGATAAGGACGCGCAGAAGGTGCGCAGAGCGGCAGGTGTTGGCAACAGGAAATGCTATCGAGGTAGATTTTCTCAACACAAGAGTGTTTATTCCGTTACAGATGGTTGACAGTATCTAAAAACAGTAAAGTAATAAAGTTTGGGTTTGCTGTGAGTTTTCGGTTTCCAGAGAAACATTTTGTTCACACAGATCCACAGATCACAGGTCCACAGATCGCAGGTCTACAGATCACAGTCCACAGATCACAGGGCCACAGATCACAGGTCCACAGATCACAGGTCCACAGATCGCAGGTCCACAGATCACAGGTCCACAGATCACAGAAACAAAATTTCAAAATTTGTTACGATCTTTAGCATAAAAAAAAATAACAAATACAGTTAAATCATTAAAACGCTTCTAATTTACATAACCCATGGTTACGAGGGATGTTAGTGCCAATAAGTTAACTTCGGGAAAAAAAAGGAAAGTCAAAGGACAGTGGAAGAGAATGAGAGAGTGTGAGTGAGAAGGACAGACATATTGACAGAAATGAAGAGAATCATTAGGTTCTGACCTAAAGTTACTGAAAGCATTTGCAGGGGATGGGTTTAGGTAGCACTTGACAGCTAATATTGATTTGCAAGTGTTACTCTGGCGGACTGGTTGCTTGAAACCAGCCAAACCTCATTCCCTTCTTACGCTTCCACTCGTTCCCATTCGCCTCTTTGTCAGTCTGGGTCAGGGGTTCGTCTTTCTTTTTTTTCCTTCTCTGCCTCCTATCATTATTAGCCTCGTTTATTACAACATTCTCAGTACTTAGTTTCTCCACTACCATCAGTTCTAGTCACTTCGTTATATCCTTTTCCCCAATCTCCCCACTTAAGTTTTAAACTTTCAGAGGTTTTTCTTTTCATTTTATCTCAGCCACTACCACCAGGCTTAAGGGATTAATCTTGTTTTCTCGTGGATTTTTTTTTGCTTATTTATTTTTTCATTTTTTTTTTTTTTTACAGGTTTGAATTTTGAGTTAGTTCAAATGCTTTAGCTAAATTTGGCTAGATACTTGATCTGTTACAGATTTGTTTAAAATTGTTTAATCAAAGTGTTCGTTACTGTATTATTTTGCCCGCCTCTGTGATTTTTTAAATAAACTCTTCTTTGAATATTCATCGACTTTCTCTCACTGCAAATACATTAGTCAAAGTTGCAACTTTTCACCTAAAAGTATATATATATATTACATATATAGTATGGTTAATTTACAGCAAATAACGCTTACAGCATAAAGTTCTAAAATATGGTTACATTTGTAGTCCAGATGACAAACGTTTCCATCAAAACGCAATCATTCTCTCCAAAAATCAGCTTCCTTGGAAAAAATGTTGCAAATTATTAAAGTAACAGGCCTTTATATGTCTGTTTAGTACTGCGAAGTTTAAAGGAAATCGCAGAAACCAGTTTTGAGAAACTCGCAAAAAAATTTAAAAATAGTCACATTCCGGTTGGTGGATTTTGTGTGAAACTTAATATCAAGTTTGAAGTTCCTACTTTCCGTTACTTGTGATAAATCATTCACACACACACACCATGAGCTAAAACCATTTTTTCGTACTTAGGGGATCTAAAAAACATAAATTTCTGGTGAAAACTCAATTTTCATTGAAATCACGGACGCAATATTTCCTCTTACAATAGAAAGTAAAAAACCTGGCGTGAAACACTCACCACTTACTAACATTATAATACATTTATGAATGACAGTGTTTGCTTCAAATTTATAATTCTTACTAGATATTCAACTATCTTCAATATTGTATCTATGGAGAATCTAAACTTAATAAAAAAACAACACTTTTTGAGGAAAGCTCAACTCTATTCCTCTCACCGAAAATCCTCTTAAATGCACATTTTCAAATAAAAGTATTAGGTCTCTTTATTTATAGTTGGTATAACAAATTTAATGAAATTCTGTAGTGTTTTTATGGAGACAATCTCAAGGAACTGAAAATACTGTTCAGTAAATAGGCACTTGCAGTCAACCCAACAACTGAAAAATCCTTTCAGTAAAGCGGTGCTTATGGTTGAGGAATTTACTGTCGGATCCCATGGCGATATCTAAACGGCATCGGAAAATCAAGTTTAAACTTTCTGCGATATTTCGCACTTTTCTCTGTGCAGGAAATCGCGAAAATTCCAAAAACACTACAATAAAATCCCACTTGCGATTTACTTCCTGAACCTCGGAATTTTGGATATCTATTTACTTCTTTCTAATTTGTTTAGTTAGTTGATTTGTATAATCAACTAAGGTGGCACTTTGTTGATTATACAAATCTGAAAAACATAACCCCACCCCTCTCCCAAAAACCCCCTTAAATGACTTTCCCAGAAGAAATGTTACAAATAATAGTTGTAACTTTTTATATGTGTAGTTCACATTCCAAGTTTAAAGAAAACAGAATCCTTTTAGAGAAAATTGCAGAAAAATGAAAAATAGCTTCCTAGTAAAAACGCACTTCCGGTCATCCAGTTTTTCAAATTTGTAATTTCAAAAACGTATTTAATTTTAATTAATTTTATTTAGATGTTAAAATTGTGTAATAAACTGAAATAGCATTTTAGAGGAAACTGTAATCCCACCCTTCCCCTAAAAGTATCCTTAAATGAATTTTTCCGGAGAAATGTTTCAAATAAAAGTTGCAGCTCTATGTATGTGTAGTTGATACAACAAATTTCAAGAAAATCGTTTCGGCCATTTTTGAGAAAATTGCAAAGAAAAAAACTATTTAGTAAAGTGGTACTTCCGGTTGAGAAATTTTGACATAACCTATTGTCATATCCCATGGTGATACTTGAATGAAATATTAAGTTTGAGCTTTGCACGATTTTTTGTTTTTGAGCAATGATATTCATACTTACATACATACATACATACATACACACACACACACACACACACACACACACACACACACACAGACTTTTTTCAAGATGGCGACAAGTGAAAGTGATGTTTTTCACTGTGCTATTAAAAAGTTAAAAAATGTTACTATTCAAAGTGGAAATTTGCGAAGTGACCTTAGGCAAGATATTATTGACTCAGTCTCAGCATTGACATCTTTATTTGAAGAGTTGAGGGCAGGATTCAAAGAAAAAAGTGAGCTGTTGGAGCAGTTGAGGTTAAGTGAAATATCTCGGAAGCCAACATACTCCAATATTGTAAGTAATCCTCCACATAAATTTCCTCCAATTCGTCACAAATGTTTAGTAACACCAAAATGTGTTACAACACCGAATAGAACCAAAGATAATTTAAAGTCAATTGTAAAACCAAGTGAACTAAAGATAGGAGTTACTGGTTTTAAATCTCTAAAAAATGGTAAGGTTATTGTGGAATTAGACAGCAAACAATCACTGGATAAATTCTGTAATAAAATAAATACGGACTCGAAAGATGAATTTAAAGCTGCGCCTTGTATAAAGTTTAAACAAGAATTATCGTTCTTAACTTACCTGATGAAATTAACCTAGATAATGTACTATCCACAATTCAAAATCAGAATCCAGAGCTGCTAATTGAGGATGAAGACATCCGTCCAAAGTTCATGATAAATAACAAATAGTTAAATAAGTGTCATTGTGTACTTGAAGTCAGTTGTTCTGCTTATCACAAATTGATGAAGAATAAACTAAAACTAGGCTGGGAAATTTGCAGAGTTCAGGAATATATTTCTCTGAAAAGTTGCTATCAGTGTCATAAATTCGGACATTTGTCACATGAATGCAAAAGCAAGATAACTTATCCATTTTGTACAGGTGAACACGATAAGAAAGAGTGTACAGTTGAAAAATCAAAACATGTTTGTTCAAATTGTATAAGTAGTAACAGGTATTTAATTAACAAAGTTAATGTATCTCATTCAGCACTCGATTTCCAATGCCCAACAAGGTTAAAAGAATAAACAGTTTAAAAGAAAACATTGACTACGGATATGAACAAAACAAAGGTTAAAAATAATGGTTTAATTCGATTGCATTGCTATCAAATTAATGTTCGGAAATCGATTAGTGCAACTCATAACCTTAATCAGCAGATGTTGCTGAACAATATCGATATTTCATTCATCCAAGAACCGTACTGTCTTAAAAATAGTGTTACAGGATTTTCAAAAAACTTTAAAATTTATTCCTTTGGCGAAAACAAAAAAAGAGCTGCGATTGTTGTAAACAACAATTTTCTAGTCCCTATTTTGGTTATACAGCTTTCTAGTGAGGACACAATTTTAATTGAATTAAATCTGTGTGGCACAAAGATTTATTTAGCTAGTCTGTATCTTGACAAATTACACGACATTGAGGAAAGCTTCAAGAATCTAGATGATATACTGAGATTGACAAAAAATTCCAAACTTATTATAGCTGTCGATACAAACGCCAGATCGCGCAGTTGGTTCGACTTAATTACTGAAGCTAGAGGTTTAAAATTAGAGGCTTATATTTCAGGAAAAAGTCTAATGTCGTAAACGAAAAATCAAATCAATTTACCTTCCAGAACAGCAGAGGAAGCAGTAATATAGACCTCACAATAACAAATTCCTCGGCCCTTAAGCATGTAAGAAACTGGCAGATATCTCCAGAAGAGAGTTCTTCTATCTCCATAACACTATTCAGTTCAACATCAGTTTTGATAATTGTCCTCCGAGTGAATTTGTTCCTCATTTCCGATATAAAATAAAAAACAACGACATGAAAGCAAACTTAGTAAAAGAACTACTCACAAATATTATTAAACTGCTGAATAATCCCACTCTCACTGATTATGTCTCTACAAAAACAGATCTTTTTCTTTCAAAATTTATCAAAAACTTGGACCTCAACATTTTTACGATAGAGCTCACCAACTAATAATATTATCTTGTGAGAACACATTAGGCTCTAAGAAGTTTAAAAGTAAAACAAGAAGATCGGTTCACTGGTGGAATGATGAGCTAACAAATTTGAGGAAATCCTGTAACAGACTTAAACGCTTGTATAAAAGGACTTACAATAACCAAGAACTAAGAAAAACCAGGAAATTGGAATATTTTGAAGTGAAAAAGATATATACTAGAAAGCTGAGAGAAGCAAAAAAAATTATCTTGGGTTCAATTTTGCAATAGTACCAACTCAAGCAATCCATGGAACTCTCTTTATAAATTCGCAGCTGGAAAACTGAAACCTAAAGCAGCTCTTCAGACACTTCTTAAAGAAGATGGCACTCAAACGTCTACCATTTTGGAGACGCTTCAACTTCTACTGGACAAGTTTTGTCCGAACGACAATCACAAGAAGATAGCAAAGAAGACTCATTAAAGAGAAGTTTGGGACTGCAAACTATACATACAGATAACGATGCACCATTTACTACGCTAGAAATCGTGAATACTTTGAAATCCATAGATTCGAAAAAGTGTCCTGGAGAAGATGGCCTGACTAGCGAAATACTTCTGCTAGTTCTAGAATTATTTCCTTTGTCCTTCACAACATTGTACAACGAGTGTTTGAGGAGAGGCATTTTTCCAAATATATGGAAGAAAGCTATAGTCATTCCAATTGTAAAACCAGGGAAGGAAAATCAAACTGACCCAGCAAAATATCGACCTATTTCTCTGCTACCTGTTGCTGGCAAATTACTCGAAAAGCTACTCATTAGCAGAATTCTATTCTATTTTGAATCTAAGAGTCTACTTAGTAACAATCAGTTTGGTTTCAGGGCCCAGACAGGTACTACGCATTGCCTCTTACATGTAAAGGAATTCATAAATAGGCATCTTCGGAAGAAAAATGATGTACTTCTAATTTCACTCGATGTCAAGGGAGCCTTTGACTCTGCATGGTGGCCAGAAATTCTATATCAGTTACGAAATTACAATTGCCCATAAAATTAATACATACTGACGCAGGACTACTTTAGAAATCGCTCTTCTAAAATAAAAAATGGAAATTTAACTCTGGTGCGTAGCAACACTAGAGGATGTCCACAGGGATCTAGTTGCGGTCCAGGGTATTGGATAGTTATGTATAATCAAATTCTAAAATTTGGATACCCAAGAAACGTTGAACCCGTGGCGTATGCAGATGATTTGCTTATCATGGTTGCGGGGAAAAACGTTCAAATTATCGAACAGAAAGGAGCTCTCGCCCTAATGCAAGTATCAGAATGGTCGAAACAATCCAAAATCAGCTTCAACTCTTCTAAAAGTTCATGTTTGTACATAACGAGGAAACGGAATCGGACAGAACCGAAGGTTTATCTCAATAATAGCTTAATTAAATGCACCCCACAGCTGAAATTTCTTGGCATTTACTTTGACAGTAAATACAGTTGCTCTTGCCAGATAGAAAAGTAATGTGAAAGGGCTATAAAATTAACAAATGTTCTGAGCAAGATTGCTCGAATTCATTGGGGATTTCAGCATGAAGCCTTGAAAATCATCTATTCAGGCGCTATAGTTCCAGTACTAACCTATGGTAGCGTAGTGTGGCAAGAAGCATTAAACTTGACAAAGTACAGGAAGAAATTAAGATCCGTGCACAGGCTAGTGCTTATTAGAATAATCAGGGGATATAGGACCATATCCTATGAGGCTGCCTGCGTAATTGGTGATATTATGCCCATAGAGCTGACGGTGAAGCTATCTTCAGATATATTCCAGGCCAAATACTTTCCAACACTAAACTTAGATTTACCAATTAGTAAAACAAGTTGGATCCATCCTGCTAGAAATGTGTTACTCAGTGATCAAATCTTTTCTGACAACTTTGACTACACCTACTCTATATATACAGATGGAAGTAAGTGTGATGATAGCGTTGGAGGTGCCTGGGTTATATTCCAAAAAGATATTTTAAAAGCTTCTCAAAATTACAAACTTGCCCCTGACTGCTCTAACAATCAAGCAGAAGCTTTCGCGATCTTATGTGCCCTGCAAATGCTGACCAACTTGACTACTCAAGAACCAAAAACTGCAGTGATTTATACTGACAGCAAGGTTACTATTGACTCACTGAACAACCCAAGAAACCATCAACCACTCATTGAACATATAAGACACTTACTGGACCGTTTAATTCATACTGATGGCTGGTTGTTAGGTTTACAGTAGGTGAAGGGACATTCAGGCATTGTTGGAAACGAATTGGTTTACAGACTAGCAAAAGACGGATCAATGAGCTTTCAAACGCCTTCGTACACAAACAAACCACTTTCTCTCGTGACAAAGCAACTGACTGACAAATATGTGCACAAGTGGAATACAGACTGGCAGACGACACAAAACGGATCACTGACTAAGGAATTCTTTCCGACAGTGGCAAGCAGAGAAAAGATTGGCAAACTACCGGTAACGCACAAATTAACTCAAATCTTGAGCGGACATGGCAGTATGAGATCCTACTTGTATCGATTCCACATCATCGACAGACCTGACTGCGACTGCATTCATGGAGGCAGCCAGAGAGTTCAACATCTCGTTTATGAATGCACTAAACTAGAAGCTTCTAGAGCGAAATTAATACGATATGTTGTGCTGCAGGGTGGGAGCTGGCCTGTTGCACTCGGAAGGTTTCTTTCTGAGTATTTGGATGTCTTCCTGAATTTTATTTCCGGAATTGATTTTTCAGAACTATAAAATTGTGAATTTTATTATTTTATTGTGTATTGAATAGTATCCTAAAGTGAATTACAACTCTTTAGAAATACGAGTACAAAGGTGAATAAAAAATTAACTTAGTAAACTAATTTCAAATTAAAGAGCTAATTTTCACTGTCATCATTTTGTATGCCATTATATTATTATGTATTTGCTTATTGAATTGTGAGAATGCACATGTATTTAATTAGTTATTAATGCATGTATTATACTTTATGTATGCAGCATGCTGTAATAACGCTTCCTCTTTAGGGTTACTTTAGAGGAAAAAAAAAAAACACACACACACACAGAGTAGCAATCCGCCTCTAGCGGAAAAAATTAGAAGACATATTAGAAAACATTAACAAACCCAGAAATATCGTAGGTTTGGGATGGGTGAAGGCACACCAAGGGCTAGATGGCCCTTGAAATGAAATTGCAGATCGCCTGCCAAAGTTGGCTCGTGAAAAGAAGAGCTGGCAGAAAGTTATAAATTATTTCCTGTGTCGCTATTAAAGAGAAAAGTGAGGGAAGCAAGTATAATGGAATGGGACCAACAGTGGCATATGTATAACAAGGGATCTCTAACCAGGGAATTCTTCCCTCCGGTACAGGACAGGCTTGCACTAGATAATACAGTCCTAACTTACAAAATGACGCAGCTGTCAACGAGACATGGAAAATTTGCTGAGTACCTAAGTAGGTTCAAGATAATAGACGATCCAGCTTGTTCTTGCGATTCACAAACTCCACATACAATAGAATGAAATATTCTATTTAGGAATAGAAACTATTTAGTAAAGTGGTACTTCCGGTTGAGAAATTTTCAGCTATGCTGTTTACATACTCATACAGACACATACTGATCATTTTCTAAAATCCTCTCAAGAAGACTTGAAGACTCAAGGGACTTCAAAACGGTGAATTTCCGGTGAAATCTCGATATTTGGAAATTTGACACGATTACAATACTTCCTCATACCAGGAAGAAGAGAAAGTAAAATGACTTTAACTGAAGCTTAGTTCTTCACATTCCACTAGGCTGAACTTTAAACCATTTATAAGAATTAAATTGAGAAGATCTGCAATAAAAGTGAAAAGAAAGGAGAGCATTCCAAAGATCAAGGTCAAGTCAAGTGTGAAAGGAAGCCGTCCATTAAAAAGATAGAAGATCAAATTGTTGAAGATCTCCAATTACTTGTCTGGGAACCCCAAATAGGTTTGACAGTTTGATGTAAAGGAACTGAAACATCTACAAACTAATTTACTGGATGGATCAAATCGTCTAAAATACTAGAGGTGCTTTAAAATTTTGTGCCAAATTTCTGCGTTAAATTTCAAATGTTAATGGGGCAATCTTCTGGACTACTATATAATCACTTCTACTTCCTGTCTGGGTACTTGCCCTCCCATCTATCGCCACCTGTATGTTTATGTTAAGACAAATGAGTAAAAATTGAAGTTTAAATCAAATTTGTCATTTTATATACAGGGTGTTTAGGGATTGCATGCCGCTGTTTTAGATATGTGTTCTGTAGCAAAAAATAAACATAAAAGTTCATATACACATATGTTTTTGATATGTGTTTTTTTTTATTTTATTTAAGGAAAGCTATTAGCTCAGTGTTTGCGCGACTAGAAACGGAAGTCTCGGGTTCGAGTGCAGCAGTGCTGTCCTTAGATTTTCTCTTCCTAGGAGCCTCTACAGTGCACTGAGAAGGCTCCAGGGGCACAGTCGATACTTCAGGTCGCAGTGCAATATCCCTATAACAATCTATCTGTTATTATTATATTTTTTAGAAATTGTTTATTATTGATTATACCTACAAGGATATTAATAATTTATATACAATAACATGCAGATATTCAAAACCCAAATAGGCACCAATAAAGCATTAATATTAATGGTAAAATACTAAACCATCTCAGATTTACCAACGATGTGGTATTGTTTGCTAGTTCTTGCCAGATTTTAGAAAAAATGATAATATAACTAGAGGAAAAGTCTCCGGGCGCCAATGCCCATAGATGTTGACACGCCTTAAATTTAAAATATATATATATATATGCATAAATAACTAGAGAAGGTAAGTAGAGAGGCTGATCTGTTCATACGTGAAAACAAATTTGCTTGACAGTGCAAATATTAAAAAAGATATGATAGTAAATAGTGTCCAGCTGAAGTGGGTACCTGATATTGTGTATTTAGGATACTGTGATACTGTTTTAGGAATGCAGTAATTTAGGAAATAGAAAGAAGGATTACACTATCTTGGACCAAGTATGGATCCCTAAAGCATGTAATGAAAGATAAGAAAATAAGTGCCATATGTAAGTACAAATACTACCATGTTTCACGCAGTCCAAACTCCGGCTGTAACCAAAATAAACTGCACAGACTGGAGACAACTCATAAAGCGGTGGAGAAGAGTTGCTGAGGGTTACTCGAAAGAAAGAATTAGGATATTGCAGGATTAATGAGGTTGGGTAAATGAAATTGGCTATGACATTTTAATGCGAATGAAGGATGGGTAATGGACCATTAAAATTATGCATTAGTCTTTGCCCTCTAAGAAAAGAAAGTTGGCAGGCAGAGAAAACGATGGTTGGACGACCTAGTGCAATTTGCAGGAACCGCGTGGTCCAAAGCACATTCACGACAGACAATTGAGCTTATCATTGACAGAGGCCTTTGCTTGCTAGCCGTTTCATACTGAGTGTTTCGTCAATTAAAAAAAAAAAAAAATGGTGTGATACACAACTTTCTCTTACTCCAGTTTTCAAAATTGTGATTGACAAATTTTATAGCTACTATACCAAAGTTAATCAAATTCGACGGTGTATTTATGGAGAAAATCACAAAAATTGAAAAAACTGCACAATAAAATCGTACTTCCCGTTTACCAATTTTCTTGCTGCTGGCTATCTATTTATTTATTTCTAATTTTGTTTAGTTAGTTGATTTGTATAATCAACTAAGATGGCACTTTAGTGAAAAATATAACCCCACATCTCTCCCAAAAACCCTTTAAATGAGTTTACCAGAAGAATTAGTACAAATAAAAGTTGTAGCTTTTTATATGTGTCGTTCACATTCCAAGTTTAAGGAAATAGAGTCGTTTTAGAGAAAATTGCAGAAAAATGAAAAATAACTTCCTAGTAAAAACGCACTTCCGGTCATACGATTTTTTCAAACTCGGAATTTCAACAACATATCTAATTTTAATTAATATTATTTAGATGATGAAATTGTGTAATAAACTGAAATAGCACTTAAGAGGAAACCGTAACCTCACCCTTCCCCAAAAGTAGCCTTAAATGAATTTTTCCAAAGAAATGTTTCAAATAAAAGTTAGAGCTCTATGTAGTTGATATACCAAGTTTAAATAAGCGATTGATATACCGTTTGAGCCATTTTTGAGAAAATTGCAAAAAAGTAAAACAACTATTCAGTAAAGTGGTACTTCCGGTTGAAAAATTTTGACAGATAACTTATTGTCATATCCCATCGTGATACTTAATGGAATATCAAGTTTGAACCTTCTACGATTTTTTGTTTTTAAGCAATGCTGTTCACATTCATACACACACACACACACACACACACTCTCACACAGTAGCAATAGACTGCATAAAAAACAATAATTACCATTAGCGGAAAAAATTAGAAGACTTATAAGAAAACATTAACAAAACCAGAAATATCGTGGGTTTTATATGGGTGAAGGCACACCAAGGGCTAGATGGAAATGAAATTGCAGATCGCCTGCCAAAGATGCCTCGGGAAAAGAAGAGCTGGCAGAAAGTTATAAATTATTTCCTGTGTCGCTATTAAAGAGAAAAGTGAGGAAAGCAAGTACAATGGAATAGAACCAACAGTGGCATATGTATAACAAGGGATCTCTAACCAGGGAATTCTTCCCCCCGGTACAGGACAGGCTTGCTCTAGATAATACAGTCCTAACTTACAAAATGACGCAGCTGTCAACGAGACATGGAAAATTTGCTGAGTACCTAAGTAGGTTCAAGATAATAGACAATCCAGCTTGTTCTTGCGATTCACAAACTCCACATACAGTAGTATATTGTTCTTAGTCCACCAAGTATTGGAACAGTTATTTCTGGTTGGTTCGGCTGAGCTGGGAAGGAGATATTTTTCATGATAGCCTGCTTGTTTTTGTGGTCATCGACAGCTTTCGAGAGTTCGCCCTCATCAGAATGTTTTGTCAAAACAGTGTGATAACACAAATTTTTTTATACAGTATTGAAAGAGTATCTATTATAACGACGGAAATGTGCAAAAGAGCTAATACAATCAAAATCTAGTTTCTCGAAACAACATAAAAAGAGGATTCTAAAAAATTATTAACGCAATTAAATTATAGAAAGTAGTGCTAGTTTTTTTTTTTTTCAAGAGGGGAAAATGCTACTTGCGCCCATCAAAGTGCCGGACTCCATATGAATATGCCTACCGGCTAACCCCCCCCCATACACCTCAGCCTAGCCTGGATTCGCTTTCTCAACACTGCATCAGGCTAGGCTTCTTAACTTAGCCCTAAGGGGCCCCTTCTCCCATATCACCCTCTACACGTTTAGTCGACATTACCTCCTGGAGAAAGTAAGTAACCCTTGTCCAGTTGTTACGACTACTCAACAGAGTCTGGGCAAACCTCCCAGGCACCAGTTCCCCGACCTCCTGCTCAAGGTTCCTTCTGGGTCGAGCCCACCTTTCACATTCGAAAACCGTGTGCCCAACATTCGAAGCGTCGTCGCATGGAGCTTGGCGATACAAACAGGTCGATACCTCTTCTTTACCTACCTTCTTCAGGTAGTCTCTGAAGAATCCTGTCCAGAACGGACTTGGGTCAAGGGATAATTTACCTCGCCATAGCTTCTACCAACCCAGCTTCTATTGTCTGGAATCATGATAGCGGTCCAGCGGCCTCGGCGCTCCGCATCCCACTTTTCTTGCCACCCTGCCGTGGTACGCACTCGCTCTTCCCTTGCTATTTCCACGGGATTATTCTCTCCCCATCTAGCATAGATTCTTACACGCTTCTGAGCTAGGGGGCAATAGGTATAAACCCAGCTATTACCAAGACGGCCGGCTTCGACACGGTACGGTAAGCAGAGGCAATCCGGAGAGTGCCGAGTCTCTGCACCCGCCATAGCCTTTTTTTGTACACTTTCTTTCGCAAGGCTCTTGCCCAAATTTCTGCGCCGTACAACATCACAGAGTGGGAAACACTCATCAATATTTTGCGAGTACTTGCCCTAAGACCTCGCACGTTGGTCATCAACCTTGACAGACGCGCTACTGTACCCGCAGCTTTATCGGCAGCTCTTGGATATGTCTTCCAAAGCTTAGCTTGACATCCATGGTTACACCCAAGTACATAACCGCTCTAGACGAAGTCACCACTTCCCTACCAACATAAAACGGGATACACGGGTCGATTCTTTTTTTGTCAATATCGCAACCTCCGTCTTAGCCAAGGCTAACTCAAGTTCATGTTCCACTATCCAACCATTCACTCTTCGCATAACCTGGTGTAACTTGGTATGCGCTTTGTCTAAATTATGCACCGATATCAGTGCTGTAACTTCATCAGCATAAGCGATTAATGCCGTATCTTCAGGCATTTCCAACCGCAGCAATCCGTCATAAGTGACGTTCCAGATATTCGGGCCTAGAATTGATCCCTGCGCAACTCTCGCAGAGACGGTCATAATTTTAGAGCCTGTCTCTGTTTGATAGACTAGCGACTTATCCCTGAAGTAGTCGTCGACAACCCTCAATAAATACGGCGAAATATGGAAATTCCTCTCCAGTACCAGCAGGGCGTCGGACCACTTGAGGGAATTTAACGCGTTCTTAACATCTAGCATTACTTCCACGTACGTTGACTACGACTTTCTGCTCTTTGAACCGCCCTTGTAACCTCCTTTACTGCTTGCAGCGTAGACCTAGCCGGTCTGAAGCCATTCTGCTTGAGTGATAGACCGCCTACATCGCAAATTTCTTCTGTAAGCCTTAGCTTAATAAATTTCCTAAAGAGCTTTCCTACCGTATCCAGCATGCATAGCGGACGGAATGACGAGGGGAGTGAACCCTCCTTGCCTTTGCTAATTAGAACTAGCCGGGCAATCTTCCACCTATGCCGGATTTTAAACATGCGTTAAACATTTCTAACAATATATCTGGTTTCCCTCGGGCTATCATTGCTACAACTTCATTGGGTATGCCGTCCGGGCCTGGGGCCTTCTTGGTTTTCAAAGTAACCGCTGCTTCCTGCACTTCTTCTTCCGTAAATACGGGATATTCATAGGAACATCAAATAATCTCTCTGATCTTCCGAGGTGTGTGGGGAAAAGACTCTTTACAATCCCCTCCATAGCCACCGCATCCAAGACCGCTTGCTTCTTAAAACCGGCAATCTTTTGAGTTACAATTTTGTAACCTAAACCCCGAGGATCTCTCTACTTCCGCTATGAGAGAGTCCCAACAGCGTTTTGCTCAGATAAATTGCCTTCCGCAGCTCGTGTTTCGCCTCTCTATATTCAGCTGCACGGCATGCGGCCGTCGACCTCCTCCTTGCTCGTTGAACACTCCTCCTCTTCTTAATACAATCCCTACGGAGATCCGCAATTCGCGAGTTCCACCAGTAGGCTGGCCGCCTCCTTCTCCAAGAAACTCTCCTGGGCATTGATTGGTTACACGCCTGCGAGATAATTTCCATGCCTAAGGTAACCACTGCCTCAGCTCCAACTCTACCCTCCACACTAACCGGGTTGATTTGCGTCATCCCGTCCTCAATCACCTTCCAAAAAATCTCTTCATGTATCTTATCCATATTCCAGCCTACACTATTCTTTGGCTTCCATATCCTGTCCGCACTTTGTGTTATTCTAAACGTAATATATTGGTGGTCGCTCCCAGTAATTTCTTCAATAACTCTCCAGTGTTCAACAAAAGATGCCAGGTTCTCCGAAGCTAAGGAGATATCGGGAATCGTTTCTAAATAACCCGGACGCCTAAATGTAGACACATTCCCTTCACTAAGCACAACCAGTCTCGTTCTGGCTATCATTTCGAGAATATTTCTACCCCTCATATCCGTCTCAGACATACCCCAGTCTACCGCCCTAGCATTAAAATTAAAGTCGCCAACTGCAATGATTTGGCCAGTCATCCCACGAATATCATCCTCCTAGGAGTTTAACATCCGGCTGAATTCATGTACGCTCTCATTGCAAGTGAAATAGCAGCTGATGAAGGTGATATTCCGACTCCGCGCCCACTCGTGTCCGTTATCTCTACCGAACGACTCAACTGGAAAACTCCCCTGATTCGGAATCCAAATTACGGCTGTGTCTGACAAATCGTTATACCAAAGATCGGTGTCCCTAACTCTATATTGCTCACAAAGAAATAATATGTCTGCTTCGTTCTCAGCAAGCAGCTGATCCAAAAGAGAATCCCTTGAAGGATTCTCATACCATTGCCAATTTCTTCTTAGCTTATTCCAATGCTTGCCGGAACAAGTACAGTCACCTGAACCTGGTATGTGCTGGCACTTTTTATCTTCCAAATCCCTATTACGGCACAGCATGCAACTATTATCTGCCGAGCAAACAGTCGCCAGATGCCCTTCAATACCACATTTATAACATTAATTGCTGCGGTCCGGCCCCGTACAAGCAGCCGACATATGACCGTATGACCAGCATTTGAAGCATTTCAAGACTATGGTTCTTCTTCTCACTCGCCACTTTACCCAGCCTACCCGAAGTATGCCTTCTTTTTCCAGTTTGTCCGCTACTCTTACACTGAGATGGACAATCGCCGCCTTCAGACCTCTATTGCTCGCCTTCGTCAGGTGAATTCTAAGATCGCCTGGATTTCCGCTTACCTGCTGCTGTACTGCGTGCGTAATCTCTTCTTCATCCGCAAGGGCATCCAAGTCCCGAATTTCTACCGTGGTTGTAGGTTCCATGCAAGTAGCCGTTGCCTTTTCCTGGAGTACCGCATAAAGGCTGCCCCGAAACCTACCTTCTCTTTAGTGTCGGCACCTTATTCTACCAGGATATCTCCTGCCCTAGTCTGTCTGATGCGACTAACCTCAGCTCCTACATCCTCCGGTTTTGTTCGTTCCCTTAATTCTTTCAGCACTTCCGCATATGATTTGCCCTCTGCAGGCTTAATCAGCACCGCATCCGGGCGCGTTCTCGGCGGTCTTAGCTCTCTCCTATTCCTCTTCGTTCTTTGTTTAGCCCTCTCGGGGATCTTTCCCACTTCCCTAGACACACCAGCCTCCTCCGTCTTATTTTCCTCCTCCTTCACCCTACCTTTCCGCGGGGCCCGAATCTCTTAGGGCATACATCGGCCCATTCATTTGGAGTCGTGTTCTCTCCTAAATCGTCCAGGGGCACTTCAACCTCAACTTTCCTTGCTACCCTCACATTATGTGTAGCAATTAACCCTTTGTCTGCCAAAGGTGTCTGTGTTGACACGGACACAATATCTTTCGATTTAGGCTTATCTAGTTTGGCTTGCGACAAACGGACCAAACGTTGCAAAGCAACACTCCAGAAACCTCTAAGGGCCTGAACGACCTCGACCGACTCCTCAATTTCCAACAAACCATCTTTGACGTCCGTACTCATATTGCGTTGCCGGCATGCCGCCCCCTTCATTTTGCGCATGCGCTTCAGTTCTTCATCAACGCTTCTGCACGCATCCTCCATAACCGCTTGCTCTGGTGACCCAACCGGGCCGCCCGCCAGCACTCCGGAAATTGCCGGTGAAACAAAACGCGGTTCCCGTCTCCGTGGGGAAGGTTCAGGTCTTGATATTGAATCCCTCGAATCCGTCTTTCTATCATCCGTGCTTATCCCAGATTTAACGGTGTATTCAAAGGCGGTGTCCGTTTTACTTTGGCACTCTTCTGGAAAGGACTATAAGCACTTGTTGACGGAAACTCCTCCTACCCATATATAGATTACTTAGCGTCTTACTACTTTTTTGGGCTAGGGTAGCCTCAACATTTGTTTCTTGCGTTTTAACCATAATTTTTCTATTTGTACTACGATGCAATAGAAAATTGGCTCCGCCTCTAGTTAACTGGCGCAAGCCAAGGGAGAAAGCGATTATCTCAGTGGTAACGCGCTGGACTAGCAACGCAGTCGCTTTCTCTCGATAGTCCTTCCGAAACGAAGCAGATTTACTCCCTTTAAGATTAGATACTCTTTAAATTTATGTATAAGAAGACGGGAGGGAAGGGATTAAGCTCAGTGGTAGCGCACTGGATTTCCACGCGGAGGTTCCGGATCCGAATCCAGCGTGCTGCCCTTAGATTTTCTCTTCGTAGGAGCCTCTATAACTCATTGTCCGATGATGGGCAGTGTTACCTGTAGCTAGAGAACACTGATTAGAGGCCGGCAGTGCACTGAGCAGGGTCCGGAAGGCACAATAGACTTTGCAGGTCGCAGTGCAATAATCCCCTACAACAATCTACATTCTATACATTAAAGCGTTGATAAAGACAGGAAACTCTGACGAAACGTTGGCATAATTACACGTTTCTTCCTTGACCGATCCTCACCAAATTTCTTCATAACATAATACATTACTATATAAAAAGTTATAATGAAGATATTTTATTTCTTATAGTTCATAATTACATGTATATTTTCTATCTATATCTATAAGATATAATTATATATAATAAAAATATCTATCAACATATAATGAAGATAGATGAAACCGGAAACCGGTTGAAAAATGTATCTAAAGATTGTACTTTTATTAAGTATTACATAAAGAAACTGAATAAGAATGTATAAATTACATTATGTAAAGTCCGTTCAAACAGTAAATGAAGACTTTTCCTATTTGAAATATTAATAAATGGAAAACATGCAGTGCAAAAGACAAACAACATATGCATGTATAAGTAAATAATATATTAAAACTCTTTATGTTTCACATATACTTTACATCATCTGGGCGCCTTGAGTTTGCAAACTTTACGGTTATGTATGCCTCGGTTGTTCTATCCATGCACGGTATGTACCGTCATGTCAACATTTAACTAAAGTTCATAACTGAGAAAAATTTACGCCTCACATGTGTGAGATTGTTAGCAATACTCGTTGCAAAACACTACAAAGATAGAATCATTAATACTTAACTCATTTCGACAGTTTAACCTTCTAATCACGTCCTTAATCAGGCAGTTCTGAAATTAATATTTGCAGTTCATCAGCCTATTTTCACACTCTGCGTAAATTAAACTGCAGTTTTACTTTTTTTATTAATTTTATTTACTAATTCCGCCGCAAGAGGAAGAAAGCAGTCCGAGGTGAATTGACCGTTAGCAATTAGCCTGGTCGATGGAACTATCTAGTGCTATAAACTAAATTAAATGGTTATAAAATATAGTAATTATAAGGAAATTAATAAAATAAAAGAATAGGGATTATAATAATGGTATATAGTAAATCAAATCATAAGAATAAAATAAATTACTTATAAAATAAATACTAAGAAATGAAATATAAAAAATATTGGGGAGATTAAAATAAGAGAAGATAAAAATATAGGGACTATAAAATTTTCAAACCTAACAATATAGAGACCTATCACTTTTGTTTGAAACTAATGTATATTAATATCATATAGGAAGCAGATCGCTGCGTTATACTTAAGTGGTACTTCAGAGGAAAGCTAAATACCAGAGCCCCCCCCCCCCTACAAACATCCCAATAAACAATTTTCCTGGGAAAATGTTCTAAATAAAATTAATAGATATTTATGTTTGTAGATAGTATAAGAAGTTTTAAGAAAAATGGTTGGAGACGTTTTCGATAAAATCGCCAAGAAAGTGAAAGAAAAAACATTCACGTCCGTCCGGTTATGGATTTTGCCCAAAACCTTCGTGTCAGTACTAAAAACCGAATACCAAGTCGCCTTCTGCGATTTTTCGTTTTTGAGATATTTCGCATAGGGTAATTCCGGTGAGTCGCCGCATCCGGTATAGTTGCCGCACCCTCCGTAGTTTTCTAGTTACCGCTAGACTGCAGTCTAATGCGTAGTATAGGTGCAGAGCACGCTGCAGTGAACTAGTGTAATATGTAAATACAAGTTTTGTGTTTACCAACTGTGTTTTAGAGTTATATGTAAGATAAGCATACAATCCTGCCATACAAATTTCTAACGTCTTATACTAAAATTGTTTCTGTCGGTTAACTTTGCGAATTTTTGGTGTGTGTACTAAGCGTAGCACTTGTGTAGAATGTTTTGACTGTAATAACGCCATCTTTCTTTTCACGGTTAGCCAGCCACGTGGTGCGGCATCTCTTCCCTACAAATTGGGAAAGATGCCGCACCTCGATCCGGTATACATGCCGCCCTTTTTTCTGTCCGGTATACATGGCACAGGTATTGAAACTGTAACCAACATGTTTTTTAGACTTACCTTTACTGTGTAATTCATTGTTGCTCTTTTAAACAGTGTTTAACAATGGCTTTAATTTTCTCTGTTTTCATAATCTAGTTTGAAATGCCAACTTTTAAAAAACGAAAATTTCAATAGTGTAGGTAACACTTGGGTTGAACAGCACATTTGGCGCAAACTGACTCGGTATCGGATTATACCATTAATTTTGCGACGCTTGCACAAAACTGCAAGTGTTGGCAATGCTACTAATGACTTAAAGCCACTAGAATCTATCCATTCAACAGAAACTTTCTTCCAGTTTACTTATTTTCAGTATTGGATACTTATTTTCAGTGTGCCTACCAGAAGATTCGAGGCAAATGCAACATACTCCACCAAGTAAAACCATCATCACACCTCAAAGTATCTTGTAGCCTATAAAACCCTTGCCGGGAACCAGCTATGAAACCAGATACTCCAATACCTCCAAAATACCTGCGTCCGACATTGCTCTCACGTGCCCGCTGGATGTCCAACTGAACGAACAATATCGATCGCCAGCGCAGCCTAGTTTTTCTGCACTAGGCCGCGTGACGCTGAATAGCTGAACAGCCGAAGTCATGACGTAGGGGAAAAAACATTTCTGTGCAAACTAGGTTAAATTCATTTTCTGAATGTAACGTAAATTTATATTATAATAGCTTCAAGAGATCAAGTTTAGCTTAGTTTAATTCACATACTATGTTTATCACCACCATACTTACATTGCTTTCAACCTCCTCGTGATGTTAGGCTTAGACATTTGTATAAATGTGTTTTAATGCTTTTTTTTTAGTAATGTAAGTCCTATTATGTATCAATAAAAAGCGTTCCGTCTATAATAAAGTGTTTCTAGGATACAGTCTTTGACAGTGAGTAATTGTTGATTTTTTTATGGAGCGCGATGTACCTCCCTAACAGGTGCGGCATCTCACCCGAATATCCCGGGTGAGATGCCTCAAGGTAGAGGTTTAGAAGAGAAGTTATAATAAAATAGTGATACATTGTTTCATTATTTATCGTAGTACAGTTGTTGTATATTTGTTAGTGAACTGTAGTGCATACTTCAATTTATTTTGTGTGAATTGTGGGATGATGTAAATGAATTTCAAAAAACATGCGGCATCTCTCCCCGATTTACATACACACATACACATAGAGACAGTTCGCTGAATGTTTGCGCAGTCAGAGGATCTGAAAATATATATTTCCGGTGAAACTCAATTTCGAAAATTTGACACGATCGTAATACTATCTCTAATACTACTATCTCTAACTAGTAATAAATATACTGATATAATGTGATACAACTAGAACTAACTAACAATTAAATTACCTTGTTTGACAAATTATTTACTTACAGTGTAAGTATTAATAAAATAAACAATATAAGGACCTAGGTACAAGTAGTATGAGCGAGAGAGGGACAGTAGGAGGTGGAGGTAGAAATATTTATATGAAATATGGAATTTGGTAATATCTCCAATGTTTCCTGTAGACACACTGTAAAATTCAAAAATATTGGAATACTCGAATACTGTAAAAGTTACTGCTCCCTTATATATTTAACAGATTTCCCCTTTCTCTTCTTTTGCTAAGACGGAGGTTTTGACTAATACTTGCAGGGACAAAATCTGGTTCCCCATCGAGATCAGCTGATAGAGGGATCTCTATTACTGTAATGGTAATTACAATCAGAAAATCAATTCTCTGGAAGAACGACCTTTTACCTTCAAAACTCCTTATTAAACTTTTTACCTTCAAGACCCTGAGGGCTAATGAAGAAAAGTTATGGCATCAAGGCATTATTTATTGTTACTCTTGTAGTTCAAGAAAGAAGGATATAAGCCTACCTGGAGCAGGAGCTGGACTATCGCGCCTGAACAAAAGAAGATCTATGCCTTTTGGGAGTATGGCCACTGTTTTCCACGCTGAGATCATTAGTATCACTGAATGTTGTTGCACAGTGGAAGAGTGGCAGGGAGAAGTTAAAGAGATGTGAGGATATTCTCTGATGGTCAAGCTGCACTAAAGGCTTTGAATAAGCTCTAAATTAGAATAAGGTTCCCTAAATTATGGATGAATGAAGGAGAAGACTTAATGGTCTCGCTCACAGGAACAGAGTGAAGCTCTTCTGGGTACCCGGACATGTGTGTAGAGAGGGCAATGGAGGGTGGATAAGCTGGCTAAGGGAGATCCTTATTACCGTTTTGCAGTCTTGAGCCAGCAGTATAGCCATTACCAAGCAATTTTGCAATAGAGATGTCAAAAATGGAGGACATCAGAGACATTTTCCGTGGTAGCCTGCTTCATTTTGTGGTCATCGACCGGTTTCGGGCGTTCGCCCATCTTCAGGATGCGTTTTTCAGACAGTGTGACAACACAGACTCTCATAGAGTAACTTAGTTTCACACTCTGCGAGTCTGTGTTGTCACACTGTCTGAAAAACGCATCCTGAAGATGGGCGAACGCCCGAAACCGGTCGATGACCACAAAATGAAGCATGCTACCACGGAAAATGTCTCTGATGCTTTCCAGCTCTGCGGAACCAACCACCACAACAAAAATGGAGGAATTAGGAATTGGAGAAGCACTGGAGGTACAGGGAGGCCTATCTCCAGGCTAAAAGATATAAGATACTTCTTCTCTATCTCTGTATCTTCTCTCTCTGAACAAAATACAATTGAGGATCCTTGTAGATTGTATTGACTGGCTACGCTAGTCATTTACACAAAACAGGCACTATCTAGACCGTTTGTGTCATAATTGTGACAATCATTACCCAAGATCAGTGCCCCCCCCCATTTTGCCAGTATTAGGATTCGCTTATCTGGAGGGGCAAGACTCTCAAGGGAATGCTTTGGGAAGTTGGACATTATAGAAAACTTAAGATATTGCAGTCAGATCGGTAAATTGTGGGCAGTATTGCAGGAACTGAGGATTTACTGAGTAGAGCGTTCGTGAGGCTTCTTAGAAGTATGTTTTTGGGAAAGGAGAGCCATATTAGCTTTGACGCTGCGTTTTAAGGCACCCATTAATAATAATACAAATAATAGTAATAAGTATATGCAATTTTGATTTTTGAAGGCTGAGGGCCACCCCTTGGTATTTTACATACCCACCCATGAAGAAAATGAAAATAATAATATAATAACTTCAGTATAGGTAGAACCTTTAAAAGAGTACTCCACCCACATCAGAAGCAAATAACCCTTTTAATATAATATTTAGTAGTGATGATGTAGAAAATATCGTTTGCAGGGCATGCAAACACTTACTAGTACATAGATTTCATATCATGTTAATACGCGATAGTTGATAGGTAAAATTGAGGCAAAACAAATTGAGGCAGGGGGGTGGCGATAATCCTACCATTCTGGTATCCATCTTAGGTGAGAAAGGAAGAGGATGGCGTCACGCGTCTTGTCAGCTCTCCACCCCACCCCACCCCCCGATGTCTGCAACGAGGAGGGGATGGCAGTCATACTACAGTATCCCCTGGTTCCATGCTACTTCTAATGGATGCTGCGATGGATATCGTGGGGAGAAAGAAAGCGTCATCCCAGCTCGAGTGGTCCTAAATAACTACTTCGGCGCTGATGACCTAAGTTGTCGATGCGCAAAAAAAGAAGAGAATAACTTCAGTATAATTTTTACCTGTCTGAATGTACAAAAATTCTTTCGATTTGTCTGTCCGTACATCAGTTGAACTATTAACAGTTATATAAATATAAATTCAGCCGAAAACCAAAAGTGGAGTACTTTTCACATGCAATAAATAACATCAATACATCTATTCTATCAATCTTTGGGATGAACAAAGTTTTCCCATTCACATCAATATGTATATATATATATATATATATATATCTCTTGTGAGGAGAGTTTTTCTTTTATGAAGAGAATAAAAAAAAGTAGTTGTCACATTTCCCGATACTTTGTTAAACTATAAAGTCTTGTCAGCTCTTTTCCTTGCTTTTCTTTTATTTTCCAAAAAAAATAAAATATCAAGTAGAAACTCTTTGAGAGTGGTAAGCCTTCTAATTTTTTTTTTTTGCTTTTGTAATTTCTTTATTCTTTTATATAAGTTTTCTTTATTCATTTCTTTTTATTTTATTTTCTTTCCAAGAACAAACTTCATCAGAAGTTTTCATAGGCGCCTTTATCATTATCAAGAATTTTTTTTTAATATATAATTAAGCTTTCATTAAGTGTAAAAAAAAGATAAAAATAAAAAAAAACAATATGACGCAATTAGGGAGTTATATGGAAAATGAAAGTGAGTGTGGGAGAGGAAGCTAAGGAGTGAGGGAGTCAATTTGCGTCCGCTTCAAATTGGGTCATTTTAATAGCACTGGATACTTCGTAACTAATAAAGAAATTTATATATACAAAATACATATAAAATTTTTGTAAAAAATAACACTTGAGAGGTTAGGGCGCCTCAAATTGAAATTCTATATATCCTCACGTCAGTTAATATTAATCAAGAATAATTTCTTGATTAATACTGATTAAAAATTAAATTTTCAGCCAAATTGGTACAGACTTTCCTGGCCCCTCCCAATACACTGAAGAAAATAAGGGCACTTTTTTTTCTTTTTCTTTTTTGAGGAGGAAAAAATGCCTGCGCACCTTCCGACTGCGTCAGGTGTGTGGGACCTGCTCCCACTAAAAAAAAAAAAACCTTCATCCAAACGGGCATAGTATCCGACCCGGAACCGCCTCACGGCATTACTTCGGGTGGACGCCCCATAACTTCTTCTCATCTATCTGCCTACAACATTCCTTTACAAAGTTCTTCTTTTCTCTGTTAAAATTGTGGGTACCATATTCGAGATATACTTCCAATTATTAACCTCCATTAGCATCTTCTCTGACAAATTATCTGGGGAGAGCTGTCCATCGGTCTCGTGGAGGTTTGCTCTGTTTTGTCTCCATCTAACACATTCAAAAAAAGTATGGAAGACATCGTCGGTTGTTGAATCACCGTATATGCAAGCTCCGGAGTTCCTTTTGCCTATACGTTGGAGGTAGGCAGCAAAATACCCATGTCCAGAGGTCAAGTAAAAATCTACCTCGCCATGCTTCCTTGAGGCCCAGATGACGGGATCAGGAATGATTCTGGCGGTCCATCTGCCCCGGTTTTCATTTCTCCATCGCGTCCTCCAGGCTTCATTGAGCCAAACAGCAGCCTGCTTCTTGGCCTCGGAGCCTTCCAGGTCACGCTGGTAAATATACTTGATCTGCCTTGCTCTTGCCATCAAGTCAATCGGCACAACTCCTGCAATTACCATGGCCGCTTCCCCTGAGACCGTTCGGTACGCACTGGTAATCCTTAAGGCTCCACGCCTCTGAACTCTGAGCAAAATTTTCTGGTGCCTGGCGATTTCCATCTTCTCGGCCCATATCTCACAGCCGTACAACATAATTGAATTGAGGACATCAGCAATCTTCTTTTGGTCGAGCAGGGCCCCCTGGTTACTCATAACTCTGCTCAGCGCCGCAACTGTCCTTTCGGTTTTTGATGATACGGCTTTGAGATGTTCTCTGAACGAAAGCCTTGAGACCAAATGAAGACCTAAATATTTAACCGTTTTCTTGGTTCTGATCACTAATGGATCGACCACCATCGGTATCTCGGTCTCTATATGTCTTCTCGTGACAAGCAAAGTCTCCGTCTTTTCCGTAGCAAGGTCTAGACCATGTTCGTCTAACCAACCTTTTATTCGGCGCATCACCTGGTTCAGTCTAAGTTGCGCTATGTCGATATCCCTTGCTGAAATTACAGCAATAATATCATCAGCATAGGTGCGTGCCGAGAGGCATTTCCATACGAAGTATACCATCGTACATAACATTCCATAGCTCCGGGCCCAATACGGATCCTTGTGCAACACCACCTGTGATCTCTAACTGCCATCGACCATCCTTAGACTCACCTATAACCTTTCTCTTCCAGTGATAGCTGTCTATTAGCCTAAGAAGATATTTTGGTATTCGGAATTCTCTTTTTAGGGCCATTAGCGTGTCAGGCCATCTCGCCGAGTTAAAAAAAATAAGAGCCCTTAACACACTTAATTTAGTGTATAAACTGAATTTGCTCTGTGCATATCTGTGTTATCACACTGTTTTGACAAAACATCCTGATGATGGGCGAACGCCCGAAACCCGTCAATGACTACAAAAAGAAGCAGACTATCACGGAAAATGTCTCTGATGCTTTCCAGCTCTGCGGAACCAACCACAACAACAACAAAATAAGCATGCTGTGACGGATAAAATCATAGAGAGAGTATACATATTTGTTAAATATGTGTTGGAGTCCGCTAGGCTGGATTTTATCCGTCATACCATACTTCACGTACCAATCATGTGTGGTAAGTGACAGAAACATAAAGTTGACGAAGTATTATTAGGACGATAGATAAGAATCCGAAACTGTTCACGACAAACCAAATGAAGCCATGCTCTGTCGGATATACGTATGTCCTATTAATATATATTTTTTTAGTGCAAATCAAATATTCCATTAAAGTAATGTGATGCCTGCTTTTTCAGGCGGGCTTAACCTACACCTACCTTTTGGACTGAGGCGGAAGCACACACACAAATGTTTTTAAATTATTATAAATTTAGCAGTTACATTTATATATTCTATTAGTGCAGACAGTTGAATGCTTGTTTAAAGTAATTGGTTGAGGTAAATAACTCCTTGAATGGTGTAAGTCTAGACTCCTCAATAGCATAAAGCTGCTGAACGCAAAGTCCCAGACTGACTGTTTCCTTCCAATTGCTTGTTCTGAGACTTCTTCAAATGATGAATTTTCAACTCACTGAAGCCCTGATTTTGCCGGGCTTTTATCTGATTTCTGTAGGAGTTAAAGACAGCTTCTAGGAGGAAACATAGTAGCCCGGTTTTGTAGCCCATTCGTCCGAACGTCTGTAGGCATAATTAAAGTGCTGTTATAGTTCACAATGACGCTGATAACGGGTGTTGCGTCGTTGTGGGAAAGTTTCCACGACAGAGGGTTGTTTATTCCGTTACATTACGCAGTCAGACTTTTTACTTTCTCTTATTGCTGTAAGAATAAGAGAAAGTATTGCGAACTTTTCAAATTTTCGAAATGAATGTACAGCCGAAATACTTGTCTTGAGGTCCCTTGAAGACGAAAAACTATATATATATAGGTACGTTTGTGTGTACAAACATTCGTAACAATTCAATAAAATGAATGGATAATAGTAACAGAACCATAGTTATTAATGATAATAAGCGATCTTAGTGCAGTGGTGTTAATATTGTACAATATGCGCTTCAGTTTCTGCCTCTCTATCATCCCTTCTCTCACTCCCTCTCTCTCTCTCTTATATATATATATTATATATATATATATATATATATCTTGCATCCCACCGCACTTACGACACACAGAGATACACACAGGTACAAATATACATTAATCAAACTCATCTCTCCATAATTACATAATTATTCTCTCCATAATTGCATAATATTGATTATTGCACACAGTTAGACCACTTAGTTTACCTATACACACCAAATTCCCCTCAATTACTCTAATATGTATATCTATATATAATAATATAATTTAATAGCCATAAGCTATTAGTTCTGGTATATCCTACATTATAGTAAGTAACCTCATACTACTATTATTACCCTGTTATACAATCTGGATACTGTTTTTTTCTAATTACTCCGATTATGATCATACAATCAATGTGTATGTTAATAGGAATTGAGCGTGGGCCTCATATGACTAATCTCAGCGCTTCGTTCTGAACTCTATCGAGTTATTTTTGAGATGTTTCAGCAGCACCAGTTATTAATTTTCCACCACATTCCAAAGCTGGTCAAACGAAAGCCGTGTATGCTTGCGTAAGAATATGCTGCGAAGCCCCCATTTTGTCTTCGCAAGTCTTCTTAAAAGAGCTAGCCTCTTGACCCGCTTATCAGCTAAGTGTTCTATGTGGTTGGGGAAAAAGTTTCAACAAAATTGAATAAATTTTTAGTTATGATAATAATAATAATAATTATCAATTGATTAACATGCTTCAACATATTAAACAATGCTTACCGATCGTTTCACTCCAAAAATAAGCATTGCATTAGAGCAATCAATGAATTATTTAATGGATGTTAATTAATCAATTAGTAATATTAGTTATTTTTATTATTATAAACAATAATGATTCAGTTTTCCTACAACTTTTTCCCTTCATTTTTCCCCTGCTTCTTACAAAAGTTTAAATTTACGCCATGTAACCAAATAATATAAAACGTAATATTTGAACGTAATTAAGTGTAGAATATAGATTTGAATTAAATGTAGAGTAGCAAAGGCCGTGTCAGAGATGTTACAGAGATTGCTGACTCGGGAATCCTCCCCTCTTTGGAGTGAATTCCTATTGTCATGAGATTACAATAACAACTCGAAGGAAGTCAGTCTGTGGTTGTGTGCAAAGAATGAAACCTGGCTTATGGCTGTGTGCTTGGGCGTTAGGTGAGTCAGCTTCTCCATAGTAACTCTGGCAAGGCATGAGAATTTATTATTTAATAATTGAATTTATTATTTTTTGTTTGTTTTGGCATAGGATGATTAGTATTAACATTTTGGCTTAGAATTTGATTAGTAATTGTAACTTAAGTTTGATATTAGCTTGTAAGGTAATAGTATTAATTTTTAAAGGGTATTCGTTTTTTTATAGTACTAAATTTTTGTAAGGTTCATTATTAAAAGTATAATTTGTAGAGACAACTTTCATTCAATAAGTACATTATTTTCTGAAACCAAGGCTTGTCTATATGGGTTTCCGTCAATTCCCTCCCAACACGCCCGCTTCGTTACACTGGTGTCGAGTGTGGGGTAGTATGCAATAAGTACTACTTCATTACGCGGACGAACTACACTGGAGAGGCGGGGTACTAAGACAATACGACCGCTAGTAGGGGGACTGCTGATTACAGCAATTGAGGGCCGAGCGTTTTCTCTGTGAAGGGGACCGAAATCGGGGATTTGACCACCAAAATTGTGTACAGTGTACAAATCGGAAGTGAGGTAATATTTCAAATTTATTTTGGGGGTTTTAAATTTTTTTTTTTACTGTAAAAAAATTTGGGGAAGGAGCCCTGTGGTAGGGAGACTGGGAAATCACCTAGGGGTGTGACACCTTGTTGGAAAGAGTATTTCCCGGCCAGTAGTACTAAGACCATAGCAGTACGCTACCACTAGACAGGTTGTACTAACAAAAAATATATATACGGCCGGAGGTCATGGATGCAATTGTAGATGAGTTGGAGGCTCTACGAGTCGCGAATCAGGAACTGAAGGAGTTCAAAGACCAGCAGGTGCGAGAAAAGGCGCAGTTAGAGGAGGAACTGCAGCGGCTCAGGCAGTCTGAACCGCCGGGAAATGGGACGCGAAAGGACCTTAGTGCTTCACAGTTACTACAGACATGGAGTGGGGATGACCCCAACATCTCGGTCCATGACTTTTTGCATAATTTAGAGATGCTGGCACTCAGCAGTTCATGGTCGGAACAGAATAAGAAACTCGTGTGTCGTATGAAGGTAAAGGGACCTGCCGCCGCCTGCTTAGCGGCGTATCCCGAATTAAATCTGCCAGGGACGCTTTTCGAACACTATAAAAAAATATTAGTCGAACGGTTTCGTGATCTAGCCAGCCCGGAACAGTACCTGTTGGCACTGAACACGGTCCAACAGCGCGAGGGAGAATCAGTGCAGGACTTCGCGGTAAGGTGCCGTGCGTTAGGGGAGAAGAGTAGGCCAGAGCCGCAGAGGGCACTAGAGGCCGCCTTATCTAGACCAGCGTTAGAACGCCTACTCACGGCCGCGTTTATTCAGGGGTTATCCGGGGAGGCGGGGCACCTCCTCAAGTGTTTTCCACCTAAGGATTGGAGAGAGGCGGTGGAGAGGGCCACTCTAGTCGAACAGGCGCGACCCAAACCAGCGGGGAGGGCACAACCAGCGGTATTTGCGATGGAGAATCCGAAGCTGAATGCCCAGCCATCAAAGGAAGTACCGAACCTTCGAACTAGATGTTACCGTTGCCGGCAAACAGGCCACCTGGCCAGAGAGTGTCGGAACCGCGGAGAGCCAGCTCGACAGACCTCGTCTTTTGGAAGGGGCAATTCCAGCCAGACCGATAGGGCATGTTATGTCTGTGGAGATAACAAACATTTTGCCCGTGACTGTCCGAGGCGAGTGAGGGTAACCAAGGTATGTCAGTGCGGCGTAACGCCCGAACAAGAGAAACACCACCCAAACTCAGAGGGTTTCGCCCTTGCCCCGGAGGCGGAACAGGTTACGGAGACGGGGCCTCAATCCCTATACTAATTCCTCATGTTAGCAAATCCAGACCAAAGGGCTTATCGATAACCGTAGAATTGCCCGATGGTCGGCGGGAGCTACTAGTAGACACCGGGGCGGAGGTATCCATTTTGCGGCGCCCTGTCCCAGGGGTTCCCATTCAAACATCAAAAATAAAACCTCGTGGGGTCACTGGCACCTTTATGGAGGTCACTGGAGAGCAAGTCATTACCTGCAAATTGGGGAGCCTGCAGGTCACGCACCCTTTTCTGATTGCGGGGGTAGCCAGTAATATGGACGGCCTTATTGGCTGGGATCTTTTGGAGAAGCTTGGGGTAGTTGTCAATACCCGGAAACGATCCCTAACTGTAGATCCGGAATTACACGTGCGTTTTGTGGGAGAGAATGAAACCACACCAGACCACACCCAATGTTCCATCACAACGCCTGGGGACAGAGAAAGAATTAATAACCGCCAGGTCGAGCGGTCAGAGAAGATGAAGAACCCTCAAGGAAAACCCCGGCCGGAAGGTGCGCATGTACCTTGGAGAGGAAAGAGAGTAACTCTATCCAAGAGGGTGTTGTAGTTCCCAGACAGAAAAGTTATCTCATCAAGGCTGATACCAAATGGGACGTTCCAGCCTATAGCGAGAGTATTATCACCGCCAGAGTGGATTCCGGGTGTACAGGAGAACTTCTTGTGGAACCAAGTGTGCAGCCACAACCGGGGCTACGGGTAGCGCGTAGCGTAAACCTCGTCGATGGCTCGAGCACTTGGGTTAGGGTGGTCAATCTCACGGCGGCTACTATCCATATTGATCGCGGGCAGAAGTTAGCTAAGGCTGCGAGCATAGAAGAGGGGACACCAATTGTGAGAGCCATGGAGACCATGAACACATCAAGCGGGAAGCTGCTCCCGCCTGAGGTGGAAGCCAAATTGCAACACCTTGATCAAAACCACCAGCGAATGATATGGGAGGTTCTGGCCAAACATAGCTCGGTGTTTGAGGAGCCGGACGGAAAGGGTTGCTCATTGCCTGTTCGCCACCGCATTGAGACCGGCGACGCTAGGCCGGTAATCAAGCGTCCTTACAGAGTCCCACATTGCCACAAGGAAGTGATAGCAAACCACATCAAAGATATGCTAGAGCAGGGAGTTATCAAACCTTCCACGAGCCCATGGCAAGCCCCTGTAGTGCTCGTGCCGAAGAAATGCGAAGGAAGTGAACGGAAGTGGCGTTTTTGCACCGATTTTCGGGGTCTGAATGCCGTAACCAAGACGGATTCATACCCACTCCCCTTGATCACGGAGACTCTGGAGAACCTAGGCCCCTGTAAATTTTTCACCACCCTAGATTTGGCCAGTGGGTACCATCAAGTCCCCATTGCGCCAGAGGATCAGGAGAAAACCGCGTTTACAACGGAAGGCGGACATTACGAGTATAAGAGGTTGGCCTTTGGCTTGGTTAACGCCCCTGCGACCTTTCAGAGACTCATGGATCAACTCCTCGCAAAGATCAAGGGCACTGAGTGCTTAGTATATCTAGATGATGTCATCGTGTTTATACTAGACCACGTCCTCTCACTGCTAGCAGAATCCAACCTAAAGGTGCGGCTGGAAAAGTGCCGGTTCGCCCAGAGTGAGGTGCGGTATTTAGGACATATAGTCACCGGGGAAGGCGTAAAAACCGACCCAGAAAAGATCAGGGCAATTCGGGAGTACCCGGTTCCATCGAATATTAGGGAACTCCGGGGATTCTTAGGACTCGCCGGGTACTACCGCCGGTTCATCCCATCCTTTGCCGAGATCGCTAGCCCCTTAACAAGATTGGTACGAAAAGGGCTGCAATACGATTGGGGGCCGGCGCAGCAGCGAGCGTTTGAGCAGTTGAAGGGTGAACTCTGCTCTAGCTCCGTCCTGGCTTACCCCGATTTCAGTGAACCCTTCATCCTAGCCACCGACGCGTCGGGAACAGCCTTAGGAGCGGTGCTTTCCCAGATGAGAAACGGGTCCGAACGCCCCATCGCCTTCGCAAGTCGGCAACTAAATCAGGCCGAGCGGAACTACGCCACTACGGAGAGAGAACTTTTAGCAGTGGTTTGGGCGACCAAACTCTTTCGGTGCTATTTACTGGGCGGAGATTCAAGCTTGTAACCGATCACAATTCCCTACGTTGGATGCTCAGCATGCAGGATCCATCCTCACGATTGACCCGTTGGGCCTTGCGGCTAGCTGAGTTCGAGTACGATGTAGAACATAAGCCAGGCCGAAGACACACGAATGCCGATGCCCTCAGTCGCGGTGTGGCTCTGGTTACTGAACCGGCTAACCCGACACCGGAGGAGCCTGAGAGTAGAGACCAACTTCCGGCGACCCCGCGCCAACCCTTACCGGATCGGCTGACAGTGGCGAGGAAACAGGTGGACGATCCGTGGTGCCAGGAGTTGAGGCGCAAATCTCCACCTGAGTTGCACCTGGACCCCGACGGGGTCATGTTCTGGAACACCAAACCCATGGGTAAGAGAGTGATAGTGCCAGCCGCACTGAGGGCGGCTGTGTTGCAACATGGGCACGACGCCGTGTGGGCGGGGCATCCTGGGACCGAGCAAACTATTGCCCGACTGCAAGGCCATTTCTATTGGCCCAGCCTGCATCAGGACGCAGTGGAATACGTCAGACAGTGCACATCGTGTTTGGAAAGAAAGACCCCGGCCAATCTCCGAGTCCCGTTGGGCGAGCCATATCAGGCCCAGCGCCCGTTTGAACAAGTCTCCATGGATATTGTGGGGCCTTTACCCTCTACCTCCGATGGGTATAAGTACATCCTCACCTTTATTGACCATCTCAGCAGGTTTGCGGAAGCCATCCCATTAAAGGAAATCACTGCGGAGGCGACGGCGCGAGCATTGGTGGAATCGATCATCCTGAGGTATGGTACCCCAAATAGATTATTAACCGATCAAGGGCGAAACTTTGTTTCAGATCTTTTTAAATCCGTGTGTCGATTTTTGGGTAAACCAAAATTACAAACCACCGCCTATCATCCGGAGTGCAACGGTATGGTGGAGCGTCTACACCGAACTCTAATGGACTCGATGTCGCACTTCGTGCAGAGGGATGGAAGAGATTGGGATAGGTGGCTGCCCTATGTTGTTGCGGTGTACAGGTCCATGCGCATTCGTCCACCGGGTTCACGCCCAACTACCTTATTTATGGTAGAGAGCTATCACTTCCCGCGGAGGAAGAGCTCCAAGCATGGCATCCGGTTTCGGAGGTAGAATATAATCTCCAGAAGTTGAGGGAGAGGATACGGGAGTCACAGAAGGAGGCTTTTCGCCGAGCTGCGTCGAGCCGTGAAAAAAGAACCCAGGTGCACGACAAGGGGAAAGTAATGCGAAAATTCATTGTGGGGGATCGTGTCTATCTGTACACCCCTGTGGTCCCTGCCGGTCATTCTAAGAAATTTCATCGCCCCTGGTCAGGGCCATATATAGTCAGACAGGTTCATCCCCCTGTAAATTACGTCATCGAAAAGGGTCGAGGAGAGCTGGTCACGGTGCATGTAAACCGCTTAAAGCCCGCGTCTGGAAAGGAAAATCCCGGAACCCAAGAAGAAGAGGAAGGGGGAGACCAGCAGTTGCCCTCTTACGGAAATCAGGAGGCACTATTGGAAGAGGACCACTATTGGTGGCCTTCGTGGGTAGACGACGAACGGACATCCCCAATGCCCAGAAGACGCCCCGAAACCCCTGCTAGGAACGTCGACCAAGAGCCGACGAGCGGGAGCTCGGAAGTAGCCGTAGGCGACAGGGAGGATCGTAATGCTGTTGGGGAAAAAGAGGAGACCATCAGTTTTTATAGGGAAGAGTCTCCCCCATTCGTCGACAACCCCAAAGACCCAACCTGGGCACCAGGTACCCCCGTCGCGATAGAACCACGTCAGCACCCTATGGTTCTGCGCCCGAGGCCGCGACGAGTAACAGTGGGTGAGCCGAACCCCCCTGTGCAAAGAGCCGAATCTCCGGAACTAACCGGGCGGAGGGAAGGCGGTTGTCCCAGTACGTAATCCTGCCCTACTAAATGAAATCAGATGAACGGGAAGCTGTGAATGGAGAGAGGGTTAACACAATGTGGAGACAAAACCACATTCCTAACAGTCACACTGTTTCAGGGAGAGTGCTTGCGGCTCATTGAAGGCAGGGAATGGTATTCCTACCCAAGACGGAAGTATTACTCTCGGGCGACTATTGGCAGGTGGTGGTGGAACTAAATATTACCTGTATGGACCGGTCCATTTCTGAGTTGCGCCGGGTGACACTATGAGTCAAGCAGGAGCTAAAGGAGGCAGTCCACCAAACGCCGGAATGGAAGAGCGGGTTGGAGGAAGTAGATCGTATTCTGGAACTAGAAAATGAAATGACTGAAGTCAGTGCCGCCCTAATGGGGATGCTACCACATGCCCGCAGTAAACGGGGCCTCATAAATGCCGGGGGAAAGGTGCTGAAGGTATTGTTTGGTACGCCCGATTCGGAGGACTTAGAAAACATTCAGACCAGGCTGACGAGACTAGAGGGAATTAGCGCGGAGGTTTTGCACGTCGAAGAGGCCCACCTCTCGGTGACGCGACGATTAGGGCGACAGATGGAAACAACCAATCAACGATTGAATGAACTCGTGGGGAAAATCTACCAGAAAGTAGAAGATAGGAGACGAACATTAGAACGACTGGAAACACAGTACTCTGCCCTAGATAGCCTTGTACACCTATCCTTAAACATCTCCACTACCTTACGTCACTTAGAACTTACTGCTTTGAAAGCCATATTGGACCTCCAAAATCTTCATAGAGACTTAATTGCCTTGGCCTCGGGAAAAGTTGGGTCCTCCTTGATCTCGCTAGTAGAATTAGGAAATATTTTGCATAAGGCTAGGGATGCTTTGCCAGATGATGTGGAGTTGCTTTCAGGAGTTGGCCCAGCGGACATGTACATCTATTATGCACTGGCCGAAGCCCATGCCGTTTCCACTGCTGAACTCATCCGAGGGATGTTGAGATTTCCGCTGGCGAGTCGTAGACGACAAATGGAGTTATATCAAGTTCGACCGCTACCGGTCCAGGACCAAGCCACCGGCTTGTTTGTGGTCACCCAACCGGCGGCCGAATATCTTCTAGTTAGCCGGGACAGAGAGTACTACGCAGAAGTCGGACAGGACCAGCTAAGAGATTGCCGAGAAGGTGCCCTCTGGGTGTGTCCGATTCGTTTTCCGCTGACCCAGCGGTATGAGGCAACCTGTACAAGCAGCCTTTTTTACGAAGAACACTCAACCGTGCTAGAAAAGTGCCATCCTACGGTGCTCACTACACCGCATGCACCGGTGTGGTATTGGGATGCCAGCAATGCATCCTGGATTTTTAGCTTGGCGAAACCCACTAAACTCATTTCCCAATGCTCAGAGCCTGCTGGGATGCAAGTAACCGAGAGGACCATAAGTGGAGTAGGACAAGTTGCAGCGTCCAAGGGCTGCACCCTCCTGGCTGAGAGGAGTATGCTATTGTCTAACAATCAGGAACGCCTGAGTGTAAATATCGAAAAGCGGATAGCCGTGTGGACTCCGCGGGGCCCTCTGATACGAGTGGGCAGGTTGATACCTGACCCTAAAGCGGCAATAAATCTCATAGTGGATGCCCTCACCTTGGGGGGAGACAGCAAGCTGGGAAATTTTGGAGGTGCCTCTAGAGGTACTTCAACAGCGTATACGGCAGGCGGAGTCATGGTCTCAGCAAGACAGCTGGACGGTGAGCCTTCTGGGAGGTGCAGGACTATTGCTACTATTGGTCGCCGGCGTAGCTCTTGCCTGGTGGAAGTATACCCAGCTAGGAAAGAGTCGCCCTGCAGCGGCGGAAGATCCTAGCCAACCGGAGAGCAGCCAAGGGAGGGAGCCTATCGAGATCCACCAGCTTGATGCTCGCGAGAGAGCGTACCTGGCAAGAGGTACCCGGGAGCCAGCTGCCCATCAGTGTAGGGGTTAATGAGAGTGTAGGGGGAGTGCTAGATAAGGTAAGAGAAGTTGGATCAAGACGAGATACCAACTTCTTTAATTCGGGGGGTGATTTGTAACCAAATAAATATAAAACGTATTATTTGAACGTAATTAAGTGTAGAATATAGATTTGAATTAAATGTAGAGTAGCAAAGGCCGTGTCAGAGATGTTACAGAGATTGCTGACTCGGGAATCCTCCCCTCTTTGGAGTGAATTCCTATTGTCATGAGATTACAATAACAACTCGAAGGAAGTCAGTCTGTGGTTGTGTGCAAAGAATGAAACCTGGCTTATGGCTGTGTGCTTGGGCGTTAGGTGAGTCAGCTTCTCCATAGTAACTCTGGCAAGGCATGAGAATTTATTATTTCATAATTGAATTTATTATTTTTTGTTTGTTTTGGCATAGGATGATTAGTATTAACATTTTGGCTTAGAATTTGATTAGTAATTGTAACTTAAGTTTGATATTAGCTTGTAAGGTAATAGTATTAATTTTTAAAGGGTATTCGTTTTTTTATAGTACTAAATTTTTGTAAGGTTCATTATTAAAAGTATAATTTGTAGAGACAACTTTCATTCAATAAGTACATTATTTTCTGAAACCAAGGCTTGTCTATATGAGTTCCCGTCAATTCCCTCCCAACACGCCCGCTTCGTTACACGCCAAATTCATGGATCTCCATGGCAATCCTTAAAATCAGTATTTCCTGTAAAAAGATTTCCGGTGAAATCCATCAACCGGAAATGCAACATTACTGAATGAATTTTTTTCTATTTTTCGTTCAGTTTTTCCCGGAAAAGTTCAGTATCTCGGTTCTCAATCAGTGAAAGCGTGAATGAGTAGGAGGGATGATGAGAATTTTGGTAGGAAATAGGGCATATTTTGCCTTTCCCAAACTCCTACAGAGTTGCCTTACCACCCGCTACACGGCTGAAAATAAGGATGTACAAAACTCTAATAAGACCTGTCGTCACCTGCACATAAGAAAACCTGGAAGCTTCAGAAAACATGAGCTAATCTGCTTGACAGATTTGAGCGAAAGTTTCTGAGGCGAATTTTAGATCCTTTAAGGTAGAATAGTGTTTGGCGGCGAAGAAAAAATAGGGAACTGTATGAGGCTTTCGGAGATATCAACTTATACTCGTTTGTAAGATTGCAACAACTTAAGTGGCTGGGACACCTCTTGGCGATGGGATACGATAGGGTCGCAAAGAAAATATACGAAAGTTGACCTGAGGCGTGAGACCAAGAGGACTATCTAGGAACAGATGGTGGGACAGCGTGCGGCAAGACTTGAAAGAATTGAAAATAAGCGTAACGCACAAGATACGAGAGTCGTTCAATAATAACGAGACAAATCGCTGTAGCTCAAAAGCGATTTATTTAATCAATACAAAACTTTGACTATTATTCAACATTGTCCCCACCTCATAGAACGAGGTGATAGGCAATTGTTGAAGAGGCCAAGGGCCTCTATATACGCTATATGCGCCTGCAGCGCATTAGAAGAAAAAGGAAGCAAGACTTTACTGAATGGTTTTTCAAGTTTTTCGTAATTTTCTCGAAAACGGCTCCGACGATTTTCTTAAACATTGTATACTATCTACTCACATAAATACCAATTTTTTGTTATATGTAACATTTTATTAAGAAAATTGATTTTTTGGGAGTTTTGGGGTAACAGTAACGTTATGCTTTCCTCTTCAGTACCACACTTCAGTACATTATATGGTTTTACCACCTATATAATTAATATTAATACACAGAAGCCTTGATAGAATACCAAATTTGAAGAAAATGTGACTTTACAGATTAGGTTTTTGAGTTTTTATCATTTTTTCGGAAACGGTTACAGTGATTTTCTTTAAACTTGCAATGCAGCGCTGCACAGATAAAACGTAACACTTAAATTTGAAACAATTTTTCTGAAAAAATGGATTTTAAACATTATTTGAGGCAAATCAGTTAGTTTCTAACTGATTTGCGAAAACTAATTTGCGCAAGATTTCTTTCTTTTAATACGGCAGAGCACTCTACATAAGGGCGTTCAGGTGTACAAGTAAAAACCGCACCACCCCTTTTATGGCCAGCCCAAATGATCATTGTAACGTTGCAATTTGAAAGAAAATGTCTTGATTAAATTGTATTAATTACAGAGTAAAAGAAAGTCGTGTGAGTGTTTCACCCCAAATTTTTTTTTGGTCTGTACAAGCTGCAAGAGATGGTACAAGTTTGTACAAGCTGCAAGAGATGGTACAAGTTTGTACAAGCTGCAAGAGATGGTACAAGTTTGTACAAGCTGCAAGAGATGGTATAAGTTTGTACAAGCTGCAAGAGATGGTAAAAGTTGACAGAAAAATCATGTTTTTCACTTGTGACCATATATCGCTTCGTACTGCTTATTATTGTAGATATAATAATATAGATGAATAAAAGGTCGATTGCTGAAATGAGTTAAAAAATTTTTTACTTAATCGTTGATCAAAGAACATTATAATTCATAATAAATTGAAGTATTTGTCTGCAACAAAGTACAATAGTTCTAATACCGAGAGATAGTACTCGTATAGTCTAGAACTGTAGACTCTAGATGAACATGATCATACTGTAAGGTATACAGTCGATATATATATCGATCAGCGGTCACTTTGAGTGATTTCATCCCTTTAGTTCCAAAACAATATGGTTTGTGACCTTATATACAAGGTTTGTGAGCGCATTCAAGAGTGCGTATTACGTATGTATGTATGTGTGTGTGTGCATGTGCCGGCCGTCATGAGATGTTACAATCATTACGTTAATTAATCAAGGTTCCGCGGTATTGAGTGCAGTCTCCACTTTATGTGTACCTGATATAACAAAGGGTATTGTCCACTTACTAGTCTAACACAGTACACAGGCTACTTTCTAAAGTACCCGGAGAAATTAATTACATCTACCTACTAGTACATGCATATCTGGAATCTAAAAACATATTATATAACCTAGTTAATGATAATTAAATTATAACATTTCTACAAAACTCATTGATTAAGTAAAGAGTCAAAGGAAGTACTGCGATCGTGTCCATTTTTCGAAATTCAGTTTTCACCGGAAATACATGTTTTGAGGTCCTCTGAGTACGAAAAAAGTGTTTTTAGCGAATGGTGTGTGTGTGTGTGTGTGTGTGTGTGTGTGTGTGTGTTTTATAACAAAATATCTTAAAGACGAAAAGTAGCAGGAAGTTCAAGAATTTCGCTTTTAAAAAAATCTTAGGAGAAAATTTAGAAAAAGAACTAAGAACAGAGGATGTTGTTGGTAACTCTCGAGGGACTGTCTTCGGCATGTGTATTAAAAGAAATCTCACGACGATCAGTTCCGTCACAAAGAAGGGATAATAACGTGACACAAAATCGTGACATTAAAACGTGACAAACATTTTAGCCAAAATATGTTTAGTTGTGTGCTGTGTTGTAAACAGCATCAGAAAAAACTCATGAAGCTAGAAGTTGATTTATCTTTTCTTCTAAACAGACGAATCTTTAGTTCTGTTTACAATTTTCCTGAATATCTTGAAAACGGTGCGTTGTAGCTATTTTGGTTTTCCTTTCGACTTCCCCGGAGAGGGGTTACCAGCTACTGAATAGATCTTTAAAATGATGTATATGGACACGGAATAGGGGTGGGTGATTAGTCCTTATTCCAAACCAGTATTAGACGATTTAAAATACTATGTACGGTAACCATGGAAACAGTTTATCTCAACTATTTATCTCATCTAAATTATTTAATCAATTGCAGAAAAAAAATTAATATTAAACTCTTCGAGTGAAGTACTCCCATTATATCAAAAGAAATAAAATCAACAATCAGTCGTAGATGTAAAAGAAATTACGAAATGAAAATGAATGAACAAAAAATGAAACAAACAAACAAAAAGATAACAATAATAATAATAATTTTTGCAGTAAAAAGAAAAGATAAAAAAGAGAGCAAGAAACAAAAGAGGTGATGACAAATGTTGTGTTGAAACTGGAAGAAGAATAGAAGAAATGTTAACCGGTGAGATAGTGTTGGAGAAAGTCTGGGGAAATAAAGGAAATGTGGAAGTCGACTCACGTATTTGGTATACCATTAGAGACTTACCGACAGACACACATACAGTCACTTATCACAGTCTGCTATACAGACACATACACACAAATACACACACACATACACATACACACACACCCACACACCTGAACACAAACTATATCTTGATAACTTTTTCATTAGCCAAAAGTTCATTAGGTTTATTATTAGTTATTGTTCATAAAAACCATGCTGTTTTTTTTTGCCCGTTTATATATCACTTTAAAACAACATCCTTTTATTCCTTGACATAATTAGTGACATTTAATCAATCTTCCTAAGATTAATTGATCCTATTATCATAATATACTGGCTAATACCAGAACAATAAAGCGTTAGAATTGCTGGTTTGACCTGCCAACCTTTTGGAACTCAGAGCAGTCGGGCCCTAACTTTTTATATTTCTTAGGAGGAGGTCAAGTTTTTGACGTATGGATTCGGATTTGCATCTGTTTTATACTATTTTTGTACTAACTCGACAACTAAAAAAAGAAATTTATGACAATTATAATAACAATTACGCAGAGTATACGAAAACACTAACTAACAAGGACAATACTTTATGGACCGCCACGAACAAAATACTAAACTATAAACACACTTCCTCTCCTCTTCGTTACGAAAATGGTTCATGGACCAGATCTGATGAGGAAAAAGCTAGCTTGTTTGCCTCACATCTGGCTTCAGTATTTACTCCTCATCAATACTTAATAGACCTTCAACATGACGAACAAATCTGAATCGCATCCAAACCATCCAATCCAAAATCCTCCGCCACATTCTTAACAGTCCTTTGTATGTATCCAACCTAACCCTCCACACGGATCTCAATATTCCTTTTGTTAACACTCTGGCTAATACCCTTTATAACAGATTCCACAATAAGCTCTTATCACACTCTAATCCTTTAGCCCAAGCCCTCACCTCACATTCCCTCCCTGGAAATCTTCTACGACGCTTAAAGCGCCGTTGGTCTCGCGACATTTTAAACAGCTAGTGCTAGAAATCACTGGATGACTACCAATTAAGTCAATCAAGTCACTGTGATTATTTCTTAGCTTATTTACTTATTGTAAAATTATTTAAAGTTGCAAATTTCAAATAAAGAGAGAGAAAAAAAAAAGCACCTATTTTGTTATTTTGCCACATGGGACGTTCTGTAAACCAAAGAAATCCAAATCTATATGCAATTAGCACTGTCAATTTATGTTCCCTTTTCTAGCTGAAGATTGGTTGATAATTTTTTAAGATAAATGGTGAAAAACTAAAATAAAAAAACTGACATTTTTACTCAGTCTAACAAAGTAAAGCGATAAGTGGTGGGCTATATAGGTATATTGGATGGCCCAGATGGTAGATAGAATAAAGCGGTAGGTGGTAGCTACATAGGTATATTGGATGGCCCAGACCGCAGGTAGAGTAAAGCGGTAGGTGGTAGGCTACATAGGTATATTGGATGGCCCAGATGGCAGGTAGAGTAAAGCGGTAGGTGGTAGGATATATAATCATATTGGATCGCCCAGATGGCAGGTAGTGTAAAGCGGTAGGTGGTAGGATATATAGGTATATGGATGGCCCAGACGGGAAGTAGAATAAAGCGATATGTGGTAGGATATATAGGTATATTGGATGGCCCAGATGGTAGGTAGAGTAAAGCGGTAGGTAGTAACTATATAGGTATATTGGATGGCCCAGACCGTAGGTAGAGTAAAGCGGTAGGTGGTAGGCTACATAGTTATATTGGACGGCCCAAATGGGAGGTAGAGTAAAGCGGTAGGTGGTAGGATATATAAGCATATTGGATCACCCAGTTGGCAGGTAGTGTAAAGCGGTAGGTGGTAGGATATATAGGTATATTGGATGGCCCAGATGGTAGATACAGTAAAGCGGTAGGTGGTAGCTACATAGGTATATTGGATGGCCCAGACCGTAGGTAGAGTAAAGCGGTAGGTGGTAGGCTACATAGGTATATTGGATGGCCCAGACGGGAAGTAGAATAAAGCGGTAGGTGGTAGGCTACATAGGTATATTGGATGGCCCAAATGGTAGGTAGAGTAAAGCGGCAGGTGGTAGGCTTTATGGCGGTAGGTGGATGGCCCAGATGGGAGGTAGAATAAAGCGGTAGGTGGTAGGCTATGTACGTGTATTGGATACCCCAGATGACAGGTAGAAACTAAATGTATTTTCACTATAATCCAAAAGACAGCGCCAAATCATTACATAAACTCAAATTCTAAGATTTGAAATGTAACGTAACAGATCCTCAATATAGCCATCAAAATCAGATTTCATGGAAAAATGTCACAAATAAGTGTGATAGCTCAATACCTATGTAGTTAGCTTTCCAAGTTTAAAGGATGTCGTTATAGTGTTTTAGAGAAAATTCCAAAAAATTAAAAAACTATTCTATAAAATCGCACTGCTGGTTAATTGATGTTAAAATCTGGAATTCTATCAATGCCTCCAGAATACTTCAATGTCATGTAGATGGTGCAAAACATACATTACACTGGAGCGGTGGTACTTTTGAGGAGAGCATAAGGTACTGTTCTACTAGCCCCCAAAATCATTTTTCCGGGACAATTTTTCAAACAAAATTTATATGTATTTATTGTACGCATGTAGATAATAGACGAAGTTAGACAAAATTTATTGGAGCCATTTTCGAGTAAAAATCGCGAAAAACTGAGAAAAAAACATTCATTGAGTTGTACCATTGTTTGGCCAATTCTGACCGCAACTTTCCTGTCAAATACGGTAGTAGTACCTAAACGGAATACCAAATTTTAGCTTGATGCTAAAAATATTTTGTTTTTGGGATATTTCGTTCAATAACACACACACATACTTACAGATCATTTGCTAAAAAAAATTATTTTCGTATTTAGGATATCGCAAAAAATGTATTTCCGGTGAAAACTCAATTTAGCGAATTACACGCTCGCAATACTTTCAGGAGGAAGTAAGAGAAAGTCATGGTTAGGTAAATGCTGAACAAAATTCTGTTATAATTTTCTTGAATATCTTGTAAAGAGTGCGTAGCAGCTAAATTTGGCTTCCTCTCCACCTTCCGCTGGGGGTTGCATGCTATTGACGAAATCTTTAAACGATTGCAATATAGAGGACATTCAGTCCGTATTCCAAATCATTTTTCATTGACAATGGATAATAATAGTAACCATGGTAATTACCATGGTAACAAATTGACACCTAATAGTAACCATGTTAATAGTTCCCAGTTGAGTGATATAGGAAATAAATAGATATTATGGGTTAATTCTTTTTAGAGGGAGGGTTGAATAAATATTAATTGCTTTATTTTGGCAAAAAGCATAATGTATACATGAAAAACTGTTCACAAAATTTCTCAAGTTCCCCAGCAATCACAATGTAAAATTTAATATTAATTAAAAGGAAACATCAAATATAATAAAACAATGATGTCTGTTAATTGAATTATATAATTCATCAATTACATTTATTGATTCATTGGTAGTGTTTGTACAGGATTGCATATAGGTGTGGCTATGTAGCTAGTTTGTAGCTCCAGCTGTCATACAGACATATGAAAATAAATTTCTATTCAAGTTAGTGTTTCCAGTAAACAGTATTATTTTAATCATTTATAATAAAAACTAATGATGAATTTATCCACTCCAACCATTGATTGATATACATATATAATATATTTATGGTAATAAAGATTCTCGACCGATATATTAATAACTGCAGCAGTTCACGAGGAGCGGTCAATAAAATTACACTTTTTTAAAACTTATCCGTCGTTTCGACAAATTTATTGCCTTCTTCAGGGATAAAAATAACAAAATGTAAACAGGGGTTACACATAATTTTCATTAAACACACTAAACACAAAAAAAAAAATATACTAAAGAAAACTTGATATGACAGAAAGAGTTGCTTATGTAATGACCTTTTTTTTTCTGATGATGTAGTTCGTCATTACATAAGCAACTCTTTCTGTCATATCAAGTTTTCTTTAGTATATTTTTTTTTTGTGTTTAGTGTGTTTAATGAAAATTATGTGTAACCCCGTTTAACATTTTTTTATTTTTATCCATGAAGAAGGCAATAAATTTGTCGAAACGTCGGATAAGTTTTAAAAAAGGGTTTTCATTGACCGCTCCTCGTGAACTCCTGCAGTTATATGTATTTATATATACACGTCCTTTGTTTATTCCCTACCATACAATCCATACAGATTTAAATATACCATATGACCGTCAAGAAATCCTATTCCGTTACAACAAATTTCACAACAGTTTATCCTCTCATGTCAATCCTCTTGTCCGTGAGGTTGCATCCTAACCTATAAATTCTAAACGATGACTAAACGTCAGTGGCCTCGTGATCTACTTATTGAGTAAACTGGAGTTTTACTACTGAGTGTCTTCTCCGCTCCGGTTTCTATTAATTGTTCACATTAAGCAAATTTACTATTGTTATACTTATAACAGATATAAATATCAATAACAAAATATAATTATTTTGTACACACATTACTGAAAAAGTAATTATTTTGATTTATACATTTATTTATATATATAAAACATTTATATATATGTAAAACCTATCGCAATACGTCCTCTGCAATAAAAATTAAAATAATTACTTCCTCGAAGTAAAACTATCCTCTAAGAGCAAAATCTGTACATATTGTTTTTTTTATTTGTTTTGGTGGCTACTTTTCTACTGTGGTGGCTACTTTTCCTCACTGGTAGTTACACACTACTTTCTCTAACTAGTGTGTAAAAGTAACATTATTCAACTCTAATTAGCCCGAGATCTAGCCGCAATACCCAAAAACAAGATCAAAACAAATCCCAGATACAGTGGATTTGAGGTTATAACAAACGGAACAGGTTATTTGACTTAATGGGTAGTTGGCTTAATACATTCTCAGTTTTTGCAGCTTTTCTTGTTTGTTTTTTTATATTCATACAAATTAAAAACCAATTAAAAAATCTAATATTTAACTCGTGAGCGAAGTATTTTTTACAACTTTCGTCCAGTTTAAAGCGCCCGCTGCGCTCGTGCGGTCAAACTCTGAACTCGAGTTGTAAAAAAGTTCTACTGCTCTCACTAGTCAAATAAATAGCTGTTATCAAATGCTTTGGTGTCAATGTAATATTTTTTTCTCTGGTTTGCATTTTCGTTGCGCTCTTTTTAGATAATTCATTTAAATCAATTGGAAGGGGCTTCCACAGATTCAAAAACCCCATGTGGTGTACAACCGATTCTTACCGAAACCTTCGTGACAAATCCGTTGGAGCTAAAAGAAGTGCGAGGTGATTTTTCTTTTTGTTATTTTATCAATAAAATATGCTACGCCCTTTTACTCGTGTTAAGCACTTTACTTAAAAAATAAATAATCCAAAAATATAAAAACTTTAATAATATTCCTAGCCTAAACCCCAATTAAGGTTAATATTGTTTTATCAACGTAAAGTTATGTCCAGGCATGTTGAATAGCCGTTTACGTCACCTATTCTAGTAAAAAAAACAAAGTAATCGTTATAATTAAATGTAAAATATGGTACAACAATTAGGGCTGAAGTAATTTACATTATTAAAACAATCGTTCAAGTGAAACAGTTAACCCCAGTGGTTTGGATACAAGGACTTTGCCTTCAGGGCGTTAAGTTGGTTAGTTCACTTGATTTCAGCCTGACAGCGGTATGATCCAGTAAATAAATTTATTGTTTAGAAATTATTGGCTGTTAGTTCTTAAGTTGTTCAATTTCTGTCTATTTTAACATTAAATACATTAAATCTCCAGCCTTCATCCTACCCGTCAATGTCAAGTTTTTACAGAAAAACTTCCAGAATTAGGGATCGCTAGTTCCTATAAATTACTTCAACTCTCTGCAAAGCCATGTTTCCTGCTAGATAAAGCTCTAAATTATGTCATATTTCAAGGAATTCTATTCATGTTTCATTCTCTTTATGCGATAAGAGGAAATACTGCGAACGTGATAGAAGTTTTGAGTTTGAAATTGGATTGTTAATTAGTTTTGGCCCACCGAGGGGAGCATGAACTTCCCACACACCAGGACTCCCCTACAAACAATTTTCTCGGAAAAATGTTTCAAACCAAAGTAGTAGCTCTTCAATCAATGCAACAATCAGTGTTTGCTCTCCTAAATGCACTTGAACTAAATATCAATTATGAGCTTGTGTGTTTCTCTTGTTGAGCAGTATTGATCCTTCATCCTTCACACACACACACACATACACACACTAATTTCTAGAAACCCCCTATTTTGAATTTATGGGACCACAAAACGTGTATTTCCGGTGTAAACTCAAATTCAAAAATTTGTCTCGATCGCAGTATTTCCTCTCACCAGTAACAGGAAGTAGAAATGTAAAGAGTCGATATTCCGTTTGTCTATTTACACAATATACGAATCAAAAGTCGTGTTTAAAGCTACCAACCGGAAGTGCAAATTTATGGCATTTTTGTTTCCTTTCATTTGTCGTAATTTTGTCGGGCGGTTCCAATGGTCTTTTTTACAAATTTGTATATACTAATTTTTTAGGTTTCAGCGGCCATTTTTATGTAAATTACTTGAGTTTCCGGGTTGAAACCGCGCCAATAGTTTGTTATGAACCGACGTTTCGCCCATATTGCAATAAGACTCTTCCAAACCACTAGCTCCATTAGCTTTCAAGGTGTAAAGACTCTGAACTGGCTCATTGCAATGTCGGTTTCTAGCAAAGCACTGACACGGTCTCAACCCGGAAACTCAAGTGTTTTTATATATGCTAACGAATTTGCAGAAGATAAATATATATATAAAACATTTTTCTGATTGTCCTTTTTTGGGGAGAAGTTTTGTCTACATTGTAATAGTCTTCTTCAGTGGTAGTAGCTGGTTTGCAGTTCAGACCAATCTCTAGCAAGAATCACAGGTAGTAAGATAGATAATCTAATCCTCCCTTTTAAAAAGACAGTAGGCTCTGCTTAATTTCCTACTCGTTTGTTTGACCGCACGTGATTGGCTTTACAACCCAACCGCTGCGTTTTGCTAGTGTTGGCCTAAAACTCAAAACCAATTACCGCGAAGAAGGCTATAAAGTGGTTCCACCAAGCTACATATTATTTGGAACAACTAAATTTGTTTAGATAATAAAATTTGTATTTAAAGTGTCCGGTGGAATAAAACCTTTTCAAATATCTAATTCAGTATCCTTTTTAACCCTTGAACTGGATTGGAACTAGAAAGAAAGAAATAGGTAGGAGTGGTCAGCACTGTGCAGTAACTTCAATGAATTTTTCCTAAGAAATGTTTCAAATAAAAATTGTAGATCTTGCAAAACAATGCCAGAGATACAACAACTGGTGTCCACTTTCTGTACAAGATCCCTAACTTTAATCGTTTAATTTTACATTAAGACTTCCAGGCAATGCCGCTATAAATCCTCAGTTAAACCTGAAAAATGGCAATGTAGAGTTCAGCCTAACATCATTCATTTTCTCTTAAAATCCCTTTATCCGGGAAAACATTTCAAATAAAAGTGATAAGTCTAAACAAATAATTCTGTATCTAAATAAAACAGTGTACCTACAAAATAAACATCGAAGAGTCTTTCTCATATATTTTTTGAGTGCCCGTTTTACATGTTACCAAGAAGAAAATATTATGTAAAATTACTGATAGTAATGTTATATTGTTGTTAAATCCGCAAAATAGTTTTCAATTAAATAAGCTGTTTAATTTTATTAGAGATTTTGTTAAACTTCGATTCACTTGGTTTAATTAACATAAATGTAAGTTATCTCTTTGTGTTTAGTGAGATATTTTTCGTAAAGTCTAGTAATTCTTATTTCAGTTGCGTCAGATCAAAGTTAAAGTATTTAGTTTAAAATAACACTAAGTGCTTTTTCTGTTTCATTTTATTTATCTATATTATATATCTTCCCTTCATATAACTTATGTATATAGGGAAGGGAATAGCTAAGTGGTTAGCGTACTGGACTCCCACGCGGAGGACCCGTGTTCGAGTCCAGCTGTGCTACCCTTAGATTTTTTCTTCCTAGAAGCCTCTACAGCTCACTGTCCGGTGATGGACCGTGATGTCTGTAATGAGAATTGGCTCCGGGTGCCAAAGACCATAGATGTTGATGCGCCTTAAATTAAAAAAAAAATAATAACTTTTGTATACTTATATCTGTTATTTATCAAATTTTATTGGACCTACTAGTTTGGCATACTTGTATTTTTTTTCTATTTCTATAATTTTGAATTTTATTTCAATATTAAATGATTGTATTTCAGTCCAAACCAACTCTACTGTAATGTTTTCTATGTAAACTAACAGTATAAAATAAATAAATAATTAAAAAACAGACCGACAAAATTCCCCAAACATAGATTTTCAATCTATGTTACATGGTAAGATTCTGCAGATATATATGAGTGGAGTTGGTTGGAGTTAAATGAAGTGAATGGTGTAGTGGAAGAACAAAATCGAAAAATAATAGTTTAAAGTTTCTGAATATTTTATAGTATCCAAAATTATATTTTTGTTAATATTTTATAATTATTTTAGTGCTGTGAATTTACCTTCAAAAAGTGTGTATTTTAGAACCAGGTATATTAAATCTGGTCGTTGCTATTAAGAAAACAAAGGCACTAAATCCCGTTAGGGTAACTCCTTTGTATAAGAGAATTCCCCCGCGAGAGAGAGAGCAATTCCAAAGAAGAGAGTCTAATATTAGCTTTAAAAGAGTAAAGAGTACACAGTCTTAACTCAACCTTCAAACCATACAGGCATTCTATTTCAGAAAGCCAGAACACTTCAGGAATTGCTCTCTAAATATCTGTGCCAGTTACACAATAAAATAAATAAGTTTATAATATCAAATAAGTTGTAGTTATTATTTTAACAGAATATAATTATTGTTAACAAAAATACAATTTTGGATACTATAAAATATTCAGAAACTTTAAACTATTATATTTCGATTTTGTTCTTCCACTACAATGGCCAGTGTTGCTGTTCTTGCCACGCTTGCAGCTTTGTTTAACATATCCTTCAATTCTACGCACAGCTTGCCGTTATGTTAGTTCTTAGCAATTAACATATATGCGGCTACATAAAGAGAGAGTTCAAATTTATTTTTAGAACAATTTTTAAAGTAGCTGAACTTTACATATTATTTAAATATCGGAAAGTTAAAATTAAAAATTATCTTATTACACTAAGCGACGGATCAGTCGGCTCGTGAGGAGAAGAAGAACAGAAGACTACAGAAAAAGAAGAGAAGAATAAGAGAAGACTAGAGAAGAAGAAGAAGAAGAAGAAAACTGGAGGAGAAACAGAAGAGAAGAATAAGAGAAGACTAGAGAAGAAGAAGAAGAAGAAAACTGGAGGAGAAACAGAAGAGAAGACTATATAAGAAGAAGAAGGAGAATACTGGAGGAGAAACTGAAGAGAAGACAAGAGAAAGAGAAGAAGAAGACTGGAGAGGAATAAGAAGAAGACTGGAGGAGAAGAAGAAGATGAAGACTACTGGAGAAGAAGAAAATGAAGAAGATGAAGAAGACTGGAGGAGAAGAAGAACAGAAGGGGAAGAAGAAGAAGACTGGAGGAGGGAGGAGAAGAAGGAGAGAAGAAGAAGAAGCCCACGCTTCCTTCAAAAGCCCCCTTAATTGCAACACTTTGGCGATCCTATCAAAAGAGATAAAAAAACTATAAAATTATAGATAATATAGGCTTGTAGTAAAATGTTGATTATACGATATTAAAAAGTTTAGGGTTGTGTGTGTGTGTGTGTTCTGTGTAATCAGTACAATCAGATTGGATTGTACCGCTGCCTTCTTTTTTTTTATTTTATTGCAAAAACATGGAAGTGAGTGATGGTGGGAGGGAATTGGAAAACTGAATGGAGATTGCATTCAACCAGTCAGTCGCTGATGAGCAAAAACCAGCAACTCATGAAATTGTAAACAATAATGTACCAACCGCAAAAAAGGAAGCAATGCTATCTAGATAGAACTGCAAATAATGTTTGTTTCCATGTTGCAGAAGGTGGAGCACTATGATCTCCATCTAGTTGCACTAGATTGGCCGCAACTGTTTGACCTCATTATTTTGTTCTTTCACTTTATATATATAAAACTTTTTGCTATTAGTAATACATATTATTATAGAAATGCAATTACAGTTCATCTATTTCTTGGATTTCTTTTTCGCTAAGTCTTCTTCTTTCCCACTCTCTCATTCTCTTTCTTTTCTTTTTTTTATATCTTTTGCTGATTTCCTGTAGTGAGTCACTGCGGAAAGCGGAAATAGTCATTCAATCATGATTTCCTACAAATGTGTTTCCGAGTTACGTTGATCTGTGTATATTTGTTCATGAAGAAAAATCAAAAGAAACCGTCGCTCGATAACACTTTACTTTCTTAATTGATAATTCAAATTTTTTCTTTATTCTCCTGATGTATTCTCTGTTACATCCTGATGTATTCTCTGTTACATCCTGATGTAGCAAAATGAACAGATTTCTATTGAAGAAATTCACACACACACACACTCTTTTGAATTTTTTCGAATAAGTAGATTTTAGGGGGTTCTGGTGGAGCTTGATGCTCCCTCAAGTGTACTTTTTAGTTTAAGTAGTTGAAACCAGTTACGATTAAAAATCTTGTATATGTTTCGAACAGAATTTGTTTTTTTATTGGATGCAGCGGCACTGAAGGTTGACATACATAGGCCAAAGAGGCCCATTTCACTTTCAAATCCGTATCATTAATAAACGCCAGGATTGAGGTAAGAGGTATTTTCGATCCCCGGTTTGGTGACAATGTTTCCGGCCCTAAACTTAGGAACCGTCTTCCAGCAAACTATACCCATTCACAAAGAAGACGACATGACCCATATTGTAGGTTTCCAAAGGAGGCGTGCTCTGAAACCATTACAGTAATCCTCCATAGCGCATTCATCTTTCTATGTAGGAAATACTATGTACGGGAGCTTATTGGTTATTTTCTTCAAGAATAACTTAAATCGTCTCTGCCCTGCAACATCCTCCCGTAAAGTTTACGCTTTTTTGCCAGTTATCATGGTCTCACATACAGTTCTATATGAGATGCTGCAGAAAGGTTCAGAACCAGTAAGTGGCCTTATGGCTTCCACCTTGGCCAATCTGTTGACCTCCTGTTATCCCGCAGGTTTTAATCTGTTGACCCAACTTAGCCGCAGGTTTTTCAATTGCCAAGGACTCCACTTCCTTAAGGTATTTCAGTATTAATGATCTGACTCAGTCCGCCTCTAGGCCTAATTGTCAAAGAAAATTGCTACGCTTTCTGCGCATTTTTTCCCTATGCGCCCTAGGTGCTAAGCAATACCTAAAATGACGAAAATTCTAGCCTGAAAGACCAAATATTTGTCCTAAATTGTAAACAAAACAGAAAATGGCACGCTAACAAACTTGAAAGATTAGCTATTTGATGAGGCAGAGTTGCTAAAAGAGAAAAGATAATAATAAAATATATATATATATATATATAAATCTGTCCCACTTATGTTTTATTGCACCACCTTTGTATTATGTTTGTACATTATATTTATTACAATAAAGACTATGAGTTTATTATCATCACTTCAAAAAAATAAAAAAAATTGGAGTTCTGTAAAGATGGAAAGAAGAGAAACCTAAAAAAAAAAGTATGACCTTAGTTGTTGCTATAGGCAACATGGTAAGGTTAGGTAAAATTTATATTTTTATAAGTGAAACAATATACCCAAAACATACGAATGTAACTATATCATTAATGTTATTAACAGGTAACCGAGCATATAGCCAACTGGTTAAGGTCAGAAAACATATATATATATACTTTACAACACGCTTACTTTTCGAAGAAGAAATATCTTCTAAAATCAAGTTGATACTAGACCGACCTAATGCTTAATACATTAGCCATTGTTTTTACTTGTTTCGTCAAGGCAACAGTAGAGAGCACTAACCGCTAGCTTGTATTGTTATTCATTTATTTTATAGTGGTCTTCCATTTTTAGTACAGCTGTTTGTTCTGGTGGGAAGTATGTGTGCGGGGGCAAGTTAATTCAAGTGCCGACCGTTACAATGTTACTGCGCTACTTTATATACTCATTGATAACACTTGAGCAAGAGAAACTTCTTATTTAGCGAAAATGGTCTCTTCTCCGCCATCATTGTCAAGTTTGTTATTATTTCCTTTTTTCTCTAAGGGGTAAATGACGTAGATTTATTTAATTTCATTATTAGTGTTTTTTTTTTGTAGTAACTCAATATACATTTACAATTTATATAATAGTACTGCAATTATATTAATGTAATGGTATCAGGATGTTATGGCGACCGATGGTGTTGTTGATGAATTGAATACATTATTCAGTGTGCACTAGTTTATTTACCTAAATTAATGAGAAGTTTAAAGTAGCCAAGCGATGATGGCAGTAAAGAGCGGTGAAGGATGGCAGCAACGTTCCTGATGTGTAACTAGTTAGAACTCTTGCTCGTCCTAATAAACGTTTACATTGGTATATAGCACTTTGTGGCCTGTAAAATGCTACTTGATAGAGAGTTGAGTAAGGACTTCTTGTTAATAGTTACTTGATTACTTCTAGGAATTTTGTTGCTTATTAAAATAATTCTTATAGACTTCTCATTGATTGCTTGTAGACTCAGTTTAAATTTCTTATTAGTCTTATATTGTTTTTTATATCCCAGCTGGCCCTCTATGTTTTGTAAGGTGTTAAAAGTGTAATTTAAGTGTTGTTCTTCTATTAGGCTGGAATACCGGCAGGAATTCCAAAATCTCTTAAGTTTCTACCGAAGAAATCTTTAAAGTTTACATAACAAGTCACCTTTCGGTTCCTCCCCAATGATCACTTAGTCATATGTAAATTATAATTTACGGGGGTATATGTCATTCCAAAACTTAACCACCAAAAAAAAAAATCTGGTGTGAACATTCACACGACTTTCTCTTACTCCTTTTAATGCAATTATATATAAAATGACAAATTTTCTCTAAATCTCAAATTTTACATATTTGTCCTGACATAAATATAGAGGTGGGGTGGGGGGGGGGGGGGTGATATAAGTATCTACCTGCTAAGTTTGGCAGTTAGAGAAGTAATGATTATGTTATGGCCCAGCAGAAGCCCTTGAAAACACTGAGCGAACTACAATAAAATTTGAAATTAATACCACGAATTCCGCACAATTATCCAAAATAGCTTTTTTGGGGGAAAATTTATTAAATAAAAGTGATTGGTCTATATATCGGTGAAGTTAGCATACCAAGTTAAAAGGAAATCGTTATAGAGGTTTTCAAGAAAATTCCAAAAAACTCCAAAACCATTCATTGTATAAAATGAGATGGCATCAGGACAATACCATTCTATAAAATCTTCGAAATTCTCCGAATTTCTTCAAATTTGGAATTCTGTCAATGCTACTAGTGTATATTAGTTGCTGTGGTTGGTTCCGCAGAGCTGGAAAGCATCAGAATATTTTCAGTGGTAGCCTGCTTCTTTTTATGGTCATCGACCGGTTTCGGGCGTTCGCCCATCATCTGGATATTTTTGTCAAAACAGTGTGACTTGCACAGAGCAAATAGTTCATAAACTAGATTTAAAAAGTGTTTTTATTAGGATCTAACTAGAGGTAGATCGCGTCAAATTTTTAGGATCTAACTAGAGGGGTTCGTTAATACCTGGGCGACGAACATATTGCTTTTCGCTTTTAAAAGTCTGATGTTGAAGTAGAAACATCAAATTAGTGGATATGTGTAACTTAAATTACTTTTTTGAAGGAATTTAGTTTGATAATTAATTACCCAATCTATCTAATTTTTTTATTTTATTTTTTTTAATTTTTATTTTAGTATAGAACAATGTAAGGCTAAAACGGAACATATCTCTGATGTATAATATTATGTAGATGGTAAAACCATGTATTATACTGAAGTTGTACTTCAGAGGAAAACACAGCGGTACTGTTTCCCCCCCAGAACTCCTAAAAAAATTAATTTTCCCGGGAAAATGTTTCAAACAAAAGTGATTAGTATTTATGTGTGTGTGTGTGTGTGTGTGTGTGTGTGTGTGTGTGTGTAGCTGGTATACGAAGTCTAAAGGAAATCGTTGGAGCTGTTTTCGAGAAAATCACGACAAACTGACAAAAAAATTCCGGAAAGTTGGAGTTCCAGTTGCCGGATGTTGCCCGAAACATTCGTGTCAGGTGTGGTGGCGTAACTAAACGGAATATGAAGTTTGAGCTTCCTGTGGTTTTTTGTTTAATGATATTTGTTAAAACACAGACACACACACACCACAATCGGCCATTTGCAAAAACATGTTTTCGTATTCAGAGGTCCTCAAAACAATTATTTCTGGTGAAAACACAATTACGAAAACTTGACACAATCGCAATACTTCCTTTAGTAGGAGTAAGAGATAGTAATATAGAAGATTTAAAATCGTGAGAATGACGGTTGCAATCAATTAGGAAGCTACGTCCATCTAGGACGTCCTAAAGCTACCATTTTATTAGTCATTTAAAAGTTATACAACAAATATTTTAGTGATCATTAAACTCATTTGATGACTTTCTAGAAACAGTTCAATTTCACTTAAATATTTTTAACGATTAAAATAAAGTGAACCATTAAAAATTTTGCAGTTATTCCACTTGAGTAAGGTTATAGATACTGAAAGTGGGATGTGTATATGTGCGAGAGAGAGGGAGTAGCATGTATGTAGGAAAGGGTGGTGTCAGTAGGTTGATATATTTTTATAGAGCGTGTAAAAGGAAGTGCAACCTCCTATCATCCCCCCTAGAGGAGAGTTGGAAATGTGTGGATGTTGAGAGTAAAGTAGAGAAAACGTTGTTTAAGGCCACCCTAGACTGAGGAAGGAGGACTGACCAGGTTGGTTTGTTGGTCGGAACCTCTAGGGAGGGGAAAAAGGAGCCGCTTGGGGGCAGGCTTGTACTACCACAGCCTTCTAAATATACTCACACACACACACACACACCATAGTTCGGGGGATACCCGGGGATACTATGTATATCTTCATCTACAACATCTCCTTCTCCATGTCAGGTCTCTATACTTACTCTCTCTCACCCCTCAACTGCACCACTTCGTTGGCGATAGTGCTAGTCGTACTAGTTCTATGTATAAGGAGCAGAAGGAGCAGAAGAAGAAGAGGGTTTGGTGGTAGTAGAAGGTTGGCCAGGTCCGGCACTGGTGGCGTTGAGGTGGGCAGAAAACATGGATGGAAGTGGTGATGAACGCGAAGAGAGTGGGTGTAGTTGAAGGTTTACCCACCCGGTTTTTGGCTTTACGATCTACTCGCTTAACTTACGACTTAAGGGCTGGTGCACTACGTCCAAACCCTGGGTTAAATTACACCTAGCTTTTTCTACACTGGCATTGCTCTCCTCCTATTATTTACCCTACTTCCTTCACACATAACGAATAGCAAACACACACACGCACACATATCAACAACAACAACAAACACAACTTTGTTCGCAAAAACTCCGCCCACAAGTTATAAAAACATGATAAAGTCTCCAGGCCTCTACAAACCGTTCCAAATGCTAACCTAGACTACTCTGCTGCTCTTTGAACAGAAGTACGTGTTGTAGCTGTTTAATCTGTGTATATATGCGTATATGGTGTATTTGTTTTTGTGTGTATGTATTTGTGGGTGCCGTGCAAAAAAAGGACAAAAAACCAAAATTTTCACTAATTTTTGAAGAGCTTCCGGTTTTTTTCTATTTATTTTTATAAACCAGATGAATTAATTTTTACTGAAGTTAACATCACTATTGCTGATATCAGGAAGTATTTTGATCGCGTCAAATTTTATTGAAAATGAATTTACAACGGAAATACCTGTTTTAGATTCCTTGAATAAGAAAAAATGTTTTTAACGAATATCTCTTCCCTGCAAATGAAAAAAGATCCAATATTCTTCAAGCTTGGAATTCATACTAAATGTCAGGTAGACTTTATTATTATACATATGGGAGTACCAAGTAGCTATTATGGAACCACACTTTTAAGGAGAAGTGATCTGCAACTCCCCCAGAACCCCCCCCTTCCGGGAAATATTTTCTTGGAAAATAGGTGTAAAAATAAAGGTGAAAGCTTTGTATGCCTTTAGTCAGTAAAGTAAAAAACAAGTAAAGTAACGCCTACCACAATTCTCTGCTAAATGATTTTTTTCAGAAAACTGTTTCAAATAAAAATGAAAGACTTACATGTAAGTATTATATATATATATATTTGTACCATATGGTATATATATACCATAAGATTATAGCTGCGCAGGAATTTTTCCCCGTGGTTAATTGAACAATACACACGAGATAGTTACTTCCTACCTGTTACCGATGAATCTTGCTTTACAAGAAATAGGATTACTAATTTTCTAAACACCCATATTTGGGAAAGAAAACCCTCATACGACTGCTCCTATGCATTTACCAACATATCTTTTCATTAAAAGTCTGGTATCTAATCGGCCTCTTCTTTTTGCCACCTAGGCTTTCAAGAATATCATACTTGCAATAATCAAATAATTTTTTGAAGATATTTGGCTTGCCAATAGGCAGGGCTTTGCTTTATGCATGAGGTGCTCCAGCTCGCTATTCTCATATTGTGACTGATTATTAAACGCAACATATGGTATCCGATGGGTTGGTCGAAACGGACCTGTTAAATGGCCACGATCTCCCGATCTAACGATTCGTCGCATTCAACAAAACGGTGGCCACTTCGAACAGTTACTCCGAATCATTGTGTTGTTAAATAAATATCTTTATGCCCCAATATCTCTGTAATAAATCGATTCAAATCTTATGTGTATATGAACTTTTATGTTTATTTTTTGCTACAGAACACATACCTAAAATAGTGCCGTGCAATTCTGAAACACCCCGGTATATGACAATAACAATGTTGCTATTAGCGTATAGAGCTTATATGTCTATAATATAATGTTATAAATAGATTATTGAGAGCTTAGATATTTACAATATTTTGTAAGTAATAGACTTCAGCATGTATATACAAATAAATATAAATATATATTTTTTTTTTTATACAATGTTGCAAGATCCAAAGGTGTTGCGATGAGTTAATCTGATTTACAATCTGATAGGCAATGATATGATCTGACCGACATGGACCAAAGGAACGAGGTCAGGTCGTCAGGTAGAAATAACTCTAAATCAGGATTTATCCACCACGCCCACTTTGCTGCACACTACATACACCGTGGGCGTCAATTTCTCGAAAACTATTCCAATAATTTTTTTTAAACTTGAAATACTAACCGCCCAGATGTAAACATTACTTTTTTAGGAAAAAAAACTATTTTTTCTGCAATCGTTGAATAATGTGATGATGATAACACTAAATTTAGTTTGGGTGATTATACAATGAACCTTTATTTAACAGCGAAGCATGTTATAACAGCACTTGGCTGTTAAATAAAGGTTCATTTTATAATCACCCAAAGCAAAGAAGAAGATACAAAATACAGCCTATACAAACCAAGAAAATAACTAAATTTAGTGATGGAAGTTCAACTTTTACGCACAAGTGAGTTACACGCTACTTTCTCCCACTAGTGTATGCGAAAGTTGCTTGCTTTGCGAAGTGCTGCCACATAGGCATAATCATATAAATATTTCTTTATATTGCCTTGTATAACAATAATTATGTATATTAGAAACATTTATATTTTTTTAATTATGAAATTTTTGACATACCTAAAAAAAAACCTTTCTAAAAGGAACCTTCTATTTTGAGACAACTCCCTCACATACTTACTGGAATTCAATTTTTGATCGATATGATTGATTGATACGATTGTAGAAAACTAGTGAGTGTGATTGTAGAATCTAATAACTAGTGAGTTTTTACAACTCTATCGGAAACACCATCAATTTCTTGTAAATTTTATTTGTGTTTTTGCACTTACACAAACTAAAGGTCATAAGGCACATTACAAATTAAGATTTAATTTTTAAAATGTAATTTTTGCATCAAAACCGGTTTTAGAATTTAACTTATTTTAATAATAATAATTAAAAAAAATAAAACTCCCTCGCGCAGGCCCCGGGTTCGAGTCCAGCTGTGCTACCCTTAGATTTTTTCTTTCTAGAAGCCTCTACAGACAACACTGTCCGGTGATGGACAGTGTTGTCAGTAGCGAGAGAACACTGTCCGGAGGCCGGCAGTGCACTGAGAAGGCTTCGAGCGCCAATGACCATAGATGTTGATGCGCCTTAAATTAAAAAATAATAATAATAATAATAAAGCCGGTTTTTAAAACCGTGAAACCCTATTCCATTTTTAACCGTAAAACCCAGTTGCCATCGTCCTGATTAGTTATGTTTTTAAATTCAACTAATTGGTAATTATTTTGAAATAATCATATTATGAGTATGATATGATTAAAATAATGTCAATGATACTTTAACAAAATGAATCCGGATTAGTTCTTAATTAAATTTAGTTATAATAGTATCAGCATTTTCAATGTATATATTTATCAGGTAAACCCCTTCATTATTGTTATTATATCATGACTAATAATAATTAATTAAATCGTTGATAGATGTAAAGCCTTTCCAGAAATACAGGCTTATTACCCTTTACACTTATAACCCTTTACACTATCTAATGGGAATAATAAATTGTAACAGTTGGGGAAATATTTGTAATTCAGTTAAGCTCAGAGAAGCAAATTATTCAAACTGCAAGGGTAGCAGGTTGTTGTTGATTGCTGATGGTGTTGATGATGATGACTGGTAAAAATGGTGTAATGGAGAGAATACACAATCTGGCTCTGAACTCCCGTACTCATTTACTTACCTTCCTGAATAGAAGAAATAATGAGGGTAAAGTGTCCGAGCGAAGAGTTAGGATGATTGTTGGCAGTTGTTTATAGAGTAATGAATGTAGAATGGTGTAGCGTTGCTGCCGTTCTGAGTCGCTTGTAGAGTCACGTGACCTGGATAATGATGTGATAGTGTTCTTGTTTGTGGTAACAGCGGATTAGCTAGTAGGCCAGCTTGTTGTTGAGAAACTGATTTACTCTTTAACGTTTATCTGGCGACTCTTCAGAACTGATATGGAGACCCCAGAAAGGATATGTTGACTCAGTGGTACTTTTTTAATGCAAAGTTGGTGACTGAATGAATAGTAATCTTCAAAATCGTTTTGGTGACTTAGCGCTAAGCCCCTCAGATGTTTGCTTGTATTCGATTTCGCTTACTACTAGAGATAAGTTCTAGATTAGTGATTGGCTGGCGTGGTTGAACACAATACCAAGTTTGAGCTCTCTGCGATGTTACGTTTTTGAGATATTTTGTTCAAACACATACACACACATATACATACACCCACCCACCCACACACACACACACACACACACACACACACACACACACACACACATTTCAGACCATCCGCTGATAACATTTTTTAATAAAAATAATCTGGTGTGAAACACTCACACAACATTCTCTTACTCCAGTTTTCAAAATTGTAATTGACAAATTTTATAGTTTTTATACCAAATTAGATGAAATTCGTTGGAGTTAGGAAAACCTAACCTCCCCTCCCTCAAAAGTGCCCTTAAATGAATTTTTCCAGAGAAATGTTTTAAAGAAAAATTGTAGATCTTTGTGTGTATAGTTGATATTTCAAAATTTGAAGAAAATCGTCGGACCCATTCTTGATAAAATTGCAAGAAAGAAAAAAATACCAAAAGATTGAAAACTGCATTTTAGTAAAAACGTACTTCCGGTCATCCGCTTTTTTTCAAACTCGGAATTTCAACAACACATTTATTGTAATTAATATTATCAAGATGATAGAATTCTAAACTGAAATAGCACTTTAGAGGACAACCCACGACTCCCTTCCTTAAAAGTGCCATAAAATGCGTTTTTCCGGAAAAATGTTTCAAATAAAAATTGTAGATCCTTGTATGTGTAGTTGATGCATCAAGTTTAAAGAAAATCGTTGGAGCCATTTTGGAAAAAATTGCAAAAAAGTGAAAAAACCATTTTGTAAAGTGGTTCTTCCGGTTGAGGAATTTTGACCGCTGACCTACTGTCAGATCCCATGGTGATACCTAAACAGAATATCAAGTTTGAACATTCTACGATTTTTCGTTTTTGAGCTATGCTGTTCACATACATACACATACACACACACACACACACACACACACACACACAGACTATTTGCTAAAAACCACTTTTCTGGACTCAGGGGACCTCAAAACGGATATTTCCGGTGAAAACTCGATATCGAAAATTTGACACGATTACAATACTTCCTCTTCTTACTAGGAGTAAGAGAAAGTAAAAAGGCATTAAACTTACTTTAACTAATACATTTTTTTTTTTAAATATAACAAATAATTGCTATGTTTATGTATCATGTGTTGACTAAAAAACAAAATCTGGTGAGAAACACTCACACAACTTTCTCTTACTCCAGTTCTCAAAATTATAATTAACAAATGTTAGTTTTTTTTTTGTTTTTTTTTTTATAATTTAAGGCGTCTCAACATCTGTGGTCATTTGCGCCCGGAGCCTTCTCAGTGCACTGCCGGCCTCCGGACAGTGTTCTTCCGTTACAGACAACACTGTCCATCACCGGACAGTGAGCTGTAGGGGCTCCTAGGAAGAGAAAATCTAAGGGTAGCCCGGCTGGATTCGAACCCGTGATCTCCGCGTTGCTAGTCCAGCACGCTACCACTGAGCTAATCCCCTCCCTAAATGTTATAGTTAGTGTACCAAATTTAATGAAATTCGCCGAAAGCTGAAAAAACTGTTCAGTAAAAGCGCACTTACTTCCGGTTTACTAATTTTCTTGAAACTTGGCATTTTGGCTGTCTATTTATTTCTAATTAATTTTATTTGGATGATAGAATTGTATAATCAACTATGAGAGCATTTTAGAGAAAAACATAACCCCACCCCTTCCCTATTTTTTTTTTTGCTTTACATCTACGGCTATAGCCATGCAATATAGTTTTCTGATCCTAACATTTATTTAATTTACATAAATATTGATTACCAACTTCACAATTATTGAAGTATATATCTATTATTCTTATAATACTAGTCTTATAATGGACCTATAGGCTATCCAAATGTGGGATGGAGTACTTGATACTCCTCTCATCCCGTTAAGTCTAATCCTAATTTAAAACTATATACAACTATTTACATATCTTACTCACTTATGATTCACGCTCTAACCTACAAATTCATTCTCGCTAATAAATACATTCATACTAATAAAATACATTCGCACAAATTATTAAATTTCCTACCTACATTCATACACTCATTCATTCTGTGGGGGTGGAGTACTCGATATTCCTCGCACCCCCTTGAAACCTAAATCTAATGAAGAGTAATCCTAATTTAAAATTCATAATTTATCACATGTGTATACTTCAAATGCTAAATTTTTATTTGTATACTATCAATAAGTTCAACTATCTTACTGTAAACTTTTACGTGTGCTTCCGCAAGTAGTGTTTTATAATTAAAAGGATTAGTTAATTCCGTATTTACTTTCTTAAGAAACAGTTCTCGTCTAATATTATACTTTGGGCATATCATAATTATGAATTCTAGGATTTCATTTTCGTTACATAATGCACATAATGGAGAGCTTTCCACACCAATCTTATACAGATATTCTTTTACTCCATGATTGATTCTTAGGCGTGAAATGAGACGGCAAAATCGTTTTGACGGAGCTGTTGAGTGAAACCAGGGTTTATTATTTACAGTGGGGTTCAGGGATTTGTAAAACAAACCTTTGTCACCTGAAGAATACATTGTCTGCCATTGATTTAAATGATTGCTTTTTATAAAGGGAAAAATGTCATTATATGGTAGTTTTATATTTGTAATCTCGCCTTCGGAAGTTGCTTTTTTAGCAAAATAATCAGCTCTTTCATTCCATTTTATTCTTATATGAGCCTTTATTCAGATAAACCTGACTATAGTTTCTTTACTCATCAGGTTGGACCATATTTTCCTAATATTATTTTCTATATGGCCGACAGTAGAATCTATTCTATAATTTCCTAATTTACATAAAGCACTTCTGCAATCGGTGAATATACATGCATCCTGAGTATTGTTGGAAGACAGATATTTTAGGGCTTCTAGGATAGCAATCAGCTCACTAGTGTAAACTGAGGCTATATCGGGTACTTTGATTAATTTAGCTACGTTCAATTTTGGGTCGAAGTAGCAACATCCACAATTATTATTTAATTTTGAACCGTCTGTGAAAATTGGATATGTATCTGGCCACTGTTTATTAAGTTCTACATAACATCCGCTTTTACATCTTTCATTTCCACAATAGGTAATTTATATTTAAAATATATTTCGGTATCAAGTGCCACTATTTTATTACTGCATACTATTAAGTCTTTGTACTTGGCCATGTTTACAAAACTGGCCGCTAGTGGAGGAGATTTTTTTCTTTTGCCAAAATCTGTAGATCTTTTATCCCCAAATTTGATAGTTTGCGATAGATCTCTGGACTGTGTGCCATAATTCTAATTAAAAATCTATCAGTTAACATTTGTCGCCTATAAGTAAGTGGTAGTTCCCCACTCTCATTCAGAAGTGCATCGATTGGTGTGGAATTTAGAAGGCCCAAACAAAGTCTTAAACTTTTATACTGTAATCGGTCTAAGGGAGTAGTGCAGATTTACTAGCATTCCCATCAAAATGACACCCATAATCGATCACTGCTCTAATACATGATCTATAAAATAATAAAGAAATGTTGGGATCAGCTCCCCAATTATGATATGTTATTATCCGAAGAACGTTGATATATTTTTCAATTTTACCTTTAATATAGTCTATGTGAATTTTCCATATCAATTCCTTATCCAGATACATACCTAAGAATTTAACTTCTTGGACTACACGATATAATTTACTTCCGAGTTCTATTTGAGTTTGTAGCGGTGAGATTCTTTTTCGAGTAAAAAGACAAAGTACTGATTTTTCGTTTGATATATTCAGACCGTTATCAAAGCACCACTTATTAAGATTCGTCATTGCTTCATTTAGTTTTTCTGTACATATATCTATATGTTCGGTCGTCATGTATAAACAAACGTCATCCGCGTACTGCAGGATATTAACTCCCTGAGGAAGTACACTTTCTATATCTGCTGAATAAATTGTATAGAGTACTGAACTTAATATGCTACCTTGCGGAATTCCTTTTCTGGCTCTTAAGGAACCTATTAATGTGCCATTAATTTTTAAATAAATTTCCCTATCTGAATAAATATTAATGATACAGTTTATTATTTTAGTGGAAATGCCTAATTCTCTCATTTTATTAGCAAGTATTGGTATGACTACGTTGTCAGAAGCTCCTTCAATATCGAAAAAAGTGCTAGGGTTGATTTTGAAGTTGTAAAATCGATTTGTACATCTGATATAAACTTGGCAATGCTATGAGCGGTAGATTTTCCCTTGCGGAAGCCATATTGTGAAGTTGGTAATTTGTTATTTTTTTTCTAACCACCATTCTAGGCGATTTTTTATTAGCCTTTCGAATGTTTTAAGAAAACACGATGAAAGGGAAATAGGGCAATACGAATCACATAAATTTGGCTTTTTGCCTTTTTTTAAAATTGGGACTACTATGTATTCCTTCCACGAATCTGGGCAGTTTCCAGTTTTCCATATTTCATTGTATATATACAATAACAAATGTAAGCCACAATCTGGTAAATTTTTAATTATGGGGTACACAATTTGGTCCTTTCCTGGGGATGTGTTGATATTTGTTTTTATACAGTTTACAAGTTCTACTAAGGAGAATTCGTCATTGAGAATGTGTTCTTCATTAACCACAGAGATTGCGGAGTTTGGAGATACAAAGTCGGGAGCTAGTTTTTTAAAAATTCATTAGCCCATTCATCTATTTTAGTTGGTTGACAGTTCTCAGTTTGTCTGTTTTTCAGTTTTTTTATTTGATCCCAAATATGTTTTATAGGTTTGCTTTTATTAAGTGTATTACAAAATTCGTACTAACACCTTCTCTTTGCTTCTATAAGAACGCGCTTAGCGGCAGCTACTTTTTTCTTATATTCTAAAAAATTGTATAAATTAGAGTGATTTTTATAGTTATTATAAGCCAGTTTTCTTTCATTTATTGCATTTTCACATTTGGGATCCCACCAACTGTAAAAAGTAGTTAATTCTTTGTGTTTATTATATTTAGGTATTGGTGATTCGCAGCATTATTTACTATTTCTATAAAATTATCGTAATTAATACTCTCATTTGAATAACATTTCTTTGCATTCAAAACACATTGTTTAAATTTATCCGAATCTGCATTTTTTATATTCCACGTTCTAAAGTTAGGATTCGTCTGTTGGTCACAAGCGTGATGTATTAGTTTTTATTATGATAGGTAAGTGATCCGAGCTCATAGGGTCAGAGTCCACATACCATTCGAACAAATGTGCAATATCTCTTCAAACGAAACTAATGTCTACAGCAGAACTTGTATTACGAGTCATGTTCCTTACTACTATTGGGAAACATCATTTAATAATATGAAATTTGCCTCGTGTGCTGCCTGTATTAAATTTCTCCCTTTTGCATCTGTCCAGCTAGATCCGAAAGCGGAATGATGACAATTAAAGTCACCTAAAATTAACGCCGGCTTAGGAATACTGTTAAAAAACGATTTCCAATCATTAGTTAATATATTATTTGTGGGACTGTTATATAATGAGATGATTTTCAATTTT
>JAAEAF010014701.1:0-71914 GCA_011037195.1 Triatoma infestans | reverse complement strand
GCCTTGTCTTGAAGACAGCGGCCGGCTAGACCACTAGTTATAAATTATTCTTTCTTTTTGTTATGTGTTGTGAAGGTTTGACATTGCTATGACCTTGCCATGTCATTACATCATTGCCATGTCATTACACATTCTTATACTTACTTAACTTCAGAACTATTTAATTAGCCAATCTCTTTTTTTTTTCATTCAAAAATACTTTTTTTCTATAATCACATTGCAAGTTGCTAAGTTGAGTTTAACTTTAGAAGTGGGTGGAAGCAGTTGGGCAGATGGAGAGTAAAGAGCGAACAGACAGGGGTATGTTTAGACAAAACTCTTTGCATATTACTTCATCAGAATATATTTCAACAATAATAGGTTTCTTCCTCGCACAACAACCAAAAAGAGATGTACAATGAAAAATAAAAAGAAAAAACAAGATAAGGAGGGAAAAATAATGTACATCATAATAATTGTGACGCCTCAGGTTGGAAAAAAAGTAACTAAATAAACAATGTAATTCTAGGTGGCTTTTAAAATGATTCACAACAATTATTAAGTCCTTAGTATTAATTAAACCAACTAATTGTAAACGGAAATTGTTTCCTTCACATCCTTCTCTTACACAGACACATACAAATATGTACAAACACGATACAGTCTTTATGAATGTCCTCTCTTCACTTCTTCGTTGTAGTTGTTAACAGCAATATTACTGAATTAGTTTTTAGCCAATAAGTCACCTGCAGACGGCTGCCTTACTGCCCGTCAAAGTCCATAGCCAGATTAAAATTATCTGCCGGTTCGTTTCTCTTCGAAAGAGCGCCAGCTGGCCAAAAGTATCTTCTCTTCATCTTGCTAGCTTTCAACAGTTTTCAACAGTTCATTGAGATAGTCATCTAACTCGCTTCTCCCACTCCGCTTCACTGTGACGATCTCCATCATGTGTGTGTGTGTGTGTGTGTGTGTGTATGTGTGTGTGTGTGTGTTTGTGTGTATCCATTTGTGTTACAGTTTACCCTTTATTCTTCCCCTCCAAAATTAGCATTTTCTTTCATCTTTTGGAAATTCATCTTAAATTAACTTAATCCAATTTTAACAGCTATTGGTTCGTTTGATGTTTGTTACGTGTGATGCTAATTTGGTATCAAAGTGTTTAATATTATTTTATTGGGTATATTTCAATCTTATATACATTTTCTACATTTATTCACTTTTCTTTCAAATATTGGTGTATTTTTAGATTTTCATTTTCTAGGGCCGACGCGTTCGGTTAGCAGGTAGTACGCCGCACAAAAGCTCCTCATCAAGGAGGCGCCAAGTCTCTTCGATAATTATCAATCCAATTTAAAATAGTTAAAAAAATAATAAAAAATGTATATATGATGAGAAAAAGTTTAAATTTCTGATTCACACTTTTGTTTCAAATAGGTTCTGAATTTATATATTTTTTTATTAAATAAGAGCTTACATTTTACTTTCGCTTCCTACAGTAAGAGAAATAATGAGATTAATGTGATTCACTGAATATTCTAGAACCTAATATATATATTAACAAAATCATAACCTCCGCGTATTTAATAGCTTTTTAGTAGTTATTTTTCTTTTTATACCTGAACGGGAAGCTGACCCGAGCGGAACCCCGAACTCCAAGACCAGGAGCTTTATTTCGGATTAGATGAGGTCTTTCACAATAGCTATTGAGTACCATCCATCCGTTGCCAGTCGTTCGGCTAAATCAGGAGGCTGCCATCTCTTTGGTTACTTGGTGCAAGGACACTGTAAACATTATCCTAAAGGATAATGCCATGATATAATAACATAATCTCCAAGATCAGTTCATTTTTTGTTAGTAACAAGTAACGTTGTTTCTAGACTGCTGGACTCTTTTGTCAGTTTCAAGGATGGGAATATATTAGTGTGCTCTGAGTATACTGGAAAAATGACTATCATGCTGACTTGAACATATTATTATATTATTATGTTAACAAATTATAACTGATTCTTAAAACAGTATAATGGTGTATTGCCGTGGTACACTGAGAAAATTATGGATGAGAAGAAATATACTGACTGAAATATATTGATTGTGTAAAACAAGTACCGCAAGGACTTAACACTGTTGATATAAGAAAGAGTGCGGTAGAGTTGAGAGAGAGTGACAGAACAAGCTGGTAGTGTGACTGGTGATGATATGCTCTTGATGGTTTTATGTGCTAGACTGCATATCGATCTCTTCTATTTTCCTGTAGAGAGTAGTTCGCGTATATATATATATTATTTCTCAAGTTCCTCTACTTCTCCTTCCTACTTCCCAGGGTATTAGGAAAAGCAGATCTCTGTGTCAACTACGATTAGAACCGTTTGTAGTAGAGAGATATGTTACACCACATGTGAAGTATGGAGCGATGCAGGTGTGGGGTGCCTCAAGATATTGCTGTAGGCAAGACCCGCTACCAGTAATCCATTACAACATCCCCAATTCTGCCAAATAACGATAAAAATGAGACATTTTTGTTTGTTTTCTATATGGATTAAAATTAGAAAATCCTTATCATAGTACTTCTTCGACTATGTTAACGTCTAAAAGCCTGAGCATATAAAAGATATTTATGTCTCTAAGACTTGAGTAGAAGCTATTGGAAAGAATTATATTAATGGCTAATAATACTTTATTCAAGATAAAACGAATTAGAAACGTTCTTCATGAAACGTCATACATTTCAAGTATTATAATATTTGTGTTCTATTTGTAGTTCAATATCATTAAATGAACTGACTGAGTAAAGTTTGGTTTTCGTTAAATAATGTTAAATAAATATTTTCTTTAAAAACATCTATAAAGTAAATTTCATATTAGTGGTAAGATTGTAGAAAACTTCTCAAGTTTAACAGTTGAGCAGGGTTGGTGGGGGGGGTTAAGATAAACACTAAACGTTTAACGGCACTTCACTGGTATTGATTACCTTGTAAACTATGTACTGGTCCAACATATTGCAGCTGAAGTAAACTTCATCAGTTATCAATCTCTCTCTCTCTCTCTCACTCTCTCTCTCTCTCTCTCTCGAGCTACAAATGAATGAAATCCTACTGCGATTCTCACGATCTAATTGATAATTTTCTTCAATATTTGAATTGTTATTAAATGTGTATTTGCCCTAAACATCATTAACATGGTAGAGCCGTAATTATATTAAAAGGATCGTAATGATGTAGTCAGAGCGACACAGCTCCCCAAGAGCCCCCAAAAATCAGTTTCCTGATAAATTGGTACACCTAAAATGAAGATGTTTTGATTAACTGTTTATGTATTATGTGAAGTCTTAGAAAACCATTCTTTCTTTCTATTCGTAATATTTGTACTTTCTCGAGTGCATCCGCTATCTCTCTTGCATAGGCCTTGATTTGAGGCAACAACTTGGGAATAACTAATCGACAGACTTGAGGCCAAAGCATACTTTCTTTAGAGATTCTCTCAATAATCTGATTTATCAAATTATCTTTAAGTAATACAACTCACACAATATTAGACAGTTCCTACTTCTTGGAATTGTAGATTGTTGTAGGGGATTATTGTACTGCGACCTCAAAGATCTATCGTGCCCTCCGGAGCCTTCTTCAAATCACAGCCGGCCTCCAAGCAGCGTTCTCTAGCTTTCAGACAACACTGCCCATCATTAGACAATGAATTGTAGAGGCTCCTAGGAAGAAAAAAACTATGGGGAGCATGTTGGATTCGATCTCGGAACTTCCGCGTTGCTAGACCAGCGCGCTACCACGAATTAATCTCTTCCTTCTCCCTTGGCTTTCGCCACTAAACTAGGGACGGAGACCCTAGTTTGTGTACAGTGTTTGTCCTTGTCTGTAAAGTGTAGAGTGTATGTAGTTTAAGTGTATTGTGTACTGTTCTGACGAAGTGCATGGAGTATTGAGCTATGGTATCCCGTGGGGTCGCTACTCCCTAGTAACTGCATGCAACAGATACCCCTTGCGGGCATACTTCTTAGAGTTAGTATGTGATATCTGGGTGTATGTCTACAGACTGAGAATTAAGGCTGATTTGTCCTATTTTTAAACAAGGGAAAAATAGGCCAGTGCAACAAGTACAGAGGCATAAGTCTACTTTGATTGCGTCTTAAATAAACTTCTTATTGGTGAAAGAAGGTCAATGTATATGCTGAAGGATTATCATTGCGTTTTCCATTTTGGTAGAAACATTGCCGATTAAATCTATGTCATTAGCCACAATCAATGGAAAAATATAATAGAGATCTTCATTTCCTCTTCGTTTATTACGCAAGTCTTCGACAACGTAAATGGGAAATAATTCTATGATATCCTCGCTAGGAAATGGTATTCTGCTGAAATTAGATATGTTGTTCGAGATGACCCAGAACGATGCTTGCTCTAAGATAATGGTTGAAAACTTTGTCGCGAAGCTTTTAATGTTCTGGAACTGGCGAACGTTGGGTGGCGCTTTATCTGCAACTTGTTTAATATAGTCTGCATGAAGACGTGAAAGAAGCAGTCAAGGAGTGTTATAAGAGATTAATTTTTTAAGAAGACATCCTATGTCTTCATCCATATGCAGATGACCTTGTGATTGTCGCAAGAAATAAAAGTGTTATAAACTATATTATATAATAGTAAATAACTATATTACGTATTCTATAATAGTAATACTATATTATGTAATAGTGAAATAATAATTAAATAAAAAAAAACACGAAATGATATGAAACTGTCCGCATCTAATATCTCACTCAGCGGTATGAAATTTGAAAGCGTAACCAATTTCACCTATCTTGGCTCTTTCCTTAATAGTGAAAATAAGAAAAGCTCCGAAATAGAGAAAAGAATTATGGAGAAAAGCATTTCAGCAGCTGACAACCATAAATTACATATTTTTGAACCAACAAATTCTTCTTGCATGTCCTGACTATTTTCTAGCTAGCTTGGTGAACCATTCAAGTTTGAGACTTCTTATCTCGTCAAAGTTGATCTGGCGACTAAATCGTACAGATTCAAAGTTGATTTGCTGAGTGAGCGTTAGGCCTTTAGATTTTCGGCTTTTAATCTCAGCTCTTTTTAGCTCTTGATAGGAGCTAGAGACAGATTATTGGTGAGTGATTCTCTCCCCCAGCTGGAGCTCATTCGTCAATACATTGTAGTAGTCTTGAGAGAAGATAATGCGTAGGTATAGGGGTTTGAAGGCTCTGTGGAGGGTTTGCTGCTATTGGTATTAAAACTATTGGTTCCCAGCTAATGACGAATGAGCGAAGTATGACGAATTTGCCCCAAGCGTATTTTGGAATGAACTAGAATTTTACCGTGTGCCCAAATTTTCTCCCTTTGGAGAGATCAGTGAAATGTCAATGTAATATTGTTCAAGTTTTTATATTAGAAACTTATGGGAACCCCAATATTCCTGAGAAGTGGCTAGGCTATACCTTTCTAGGGTGGATTTTTTTGCCATTATAAATAACAAACGTCCCCGCTTATTAAAACCAATTAAAAATAAACCCTAATGATTTTTAGGTTAATGCAGAAAATATGATCCGCAAAGACATAGATAATTTAAAAAAAATAAAAAATAAAGCGACAAAACGTCACCCAGCAGGTTTCATGGTTTGTTTAAATTAATTACAGATGTAAAATTATTGTAAATAATGATTCAGTGATGTACTAATTATTCTTGTACTAAATAACCATGCAGATTTAGGTAAATATAAATTAGCATATATTACGTTATCCTCCATATATTATCGTTAAAATTAGACCAAAATAATTATTGAGTAATAAACAATATATATATAAATATGTTGGATAAGATAATTAATGAACAGTTTATTCTACATATTTTAATCTGTGTTATTTTATATTCAGAAACATTAATTAGGACACGATTATCATGTATATAATATATATTAAAAGTTACCTTGCTTACTGATGTATAATTTATATTTTAAAGTAGTGTAGTTGAATTAATTACTATTTGATTTAAATGTTAATTATGTAGTTCATTAACTGTTTGATTGGCCAATAAAATATTACCATACTAACAATTGTTATTCGTTATAAATAAATAAATAAATATCTAGAAATATAATATAAACATAGAATTGAGTTCATATTTTCCATTATTAAGTTACAATAATAATAAAAACGAGCCATATAACAAAACAAACTTTATAGTGATTGATTCTTTTTTTTTGTTTTTTTTTTTTTAATAAAAGGAATTATAAATCAACGTAAAATTTTTATATATTGTTTTTCTAAAAAAAAAAATTAATAAATAAATAAATAAACAATATATACGTATGTGGTAAATACATATTTTAAATAAGGACCCAAAGTTATTATGAATAAAACAGTTATGTTTATAACTTTGTTCGCCCAGAAAACACTTTGTTAGAATAATTCATAAAAACAAAATAAATAAAAAGTTTTATATTTGTTTTAATTACTTTTTCTTTTTTTCACAATTGAGCCTCTTTACCAGTGTCTAGGCTTAAGCCATTCTCTGTTAATTTTATCTCTGGAAATCGCCCCCTTCCTAAGAAAACAAGTCCAAACTAACATTTTGTTATCAATTGTATTTTTTTTTTTTGTTTTTTTAATATTACAATAATACAAAAAAAAACAATGGCAGTACAAAGTGAAAAAGAAAATCTGGTGTGACGACTTTCCTTTTTTACTACAATAGTACAATATAATAAAAACATTTTCTTTAAAATTAGATTTGTATATTTTTAAAATGTCGCGACTTATCCACAACACAATCCAAATTTGTTAGTAAACTTTTAAAACAATAAAGAAACTGTAACCTTTTGCCGTTAATGACACCGTTTAAACTAACTGAATTTGCTCTGTGCAAGATTCTGATGGTGGGAGAAACGGTCGGAACTAGTCGAGGACCACACACAGGCTATTTTGTGAAATGTATTTGGTGTGTTGAGTTTGTTGTATGTTTGTAGTAGCACGAGCGGTTTAGTAAAAGGGCTTGAAGTATATATGTTTAAGAGAGAAGTAATAAGAATAATTAAGAAAGCAGTTACCACTGCTAATATATTCTTTCAAAATAATAACTACAAGTTATTTGATATTATAAACTTATTAATATATTGTGAAACTGCCACTGTTTTTAGAGAACGATTCCTGAAGTAAGTGTTCTGGCTTTGGAAGCAGAATGCAGACTGTGTTGTTTGAAATCAGAAGGCAGACTGTTCGAAGGAATGCTCTCTCTAACAAAACAGTTGGCCAAGTCGCATTGTATTATTTTAACGGATTTTTGTGCCTTTGTTTCCCTAATAGCAATGACCCCAAATTACTGTACCTGACTCTTTTCACTGCACTAAGATACATTTAAAATATTAACAAAATTGTATTTTTGATACTATAAAATATTCTAAACTATTTTTCAAAACTATTATTTTCTTTTATTTCTTTCTTCCACTACATTTGGAATAAATTTCCTAAGCTAAAATACTGTTTAGCATCGTGTTAGTCCTGGCCAACGTGTATAAAAAAATAGTAGTTTTTGATAGTTTCGACATCACTTATGAATGAAATCAACATCGTTTAGCAAAATAACTTAGGAGGCTAGAGTGCAGAATAAGAGATTAAGAAGGAAGACCTGGAATCAACTGGGAGGAAAGAAAGAGTACGGAGAAGAAGGGCGAGAAATGAGGTGGGAAAGTGTAAAGTGTTGGCCATAGTTGGTTCTAGTTGTGCATGAAGGCACTTCTCATCGTCTAGATGGGCGTGGTTATTTTTGTTTACTATGAAGATGATAATTTTTGTCAAATAATCAGAATCATGAGGAAAAGGAAAAAAGTAATGATAGATTAGAAATCAATGACAAGGTCACTTCTTGTCACTTTTTGGGCTAAGAAAACAATCCTATTATTATTTAGCATTGAAATCTATGTTCTAAATATAGACTTTACATTGATTAAAGTATAAACTCAAACTTTACGAAGAGTCTAACTTCTCCATTAGAGAGATCGACCATTTTAAAAATAATTAATTATTTACACTTACCAATTAAAAGATTTTTTTAAATTATAGGTTCACTTTATCAATAAAGAGATTTTTTTAATTATAGATTCACTTTATAACTATTGAAAAGTAATACGAGCTGAATATTGGTTGTATTGCGGCCTACTTTTCTCCACATGTATAGAAATGCAAGGTTTTATATGGGCCACTAATGTCAATATGGGCGAGATATCACTGTACGGTTATTGCCTTCCCTCAATCCCTGACTCTTACTCACTCTGTGTGTGTTTGTCTGTCTCCCTCACACACTTATACTCTCTCTATCTTCCCTTTCATAAATACTTCGTCCTGCTGCCACAATATATTTTTATATACGTAAATTTCTAAAATCTAGTTTCTCTTGATGAAATTCTCAAAGTGACTAATTGAGAAATTATTATCTAATTTAGTACTTTACTAAATATTCAGTGGCCATGAAAAATTCCACTTTTTTTTATTAAATTTTTGAATTCATCTCCCACTCTGCAGTTCTGCGTCTATTGAGGTCAATCCTTTCTTCCCCCTACTAGGTATACATAGTGAAACTAGGTGCTCGTTGTCCAAGTTTTCTATTGGAGCACAAAAGGCAGATGTCAATTGTTTCACCAAGAATCTTGAAAATGGAGGCACATGGCTCATATAGTGGCTTTACTTTGAAGCGATATTTAGAAAGGAATGACAGGGCGCAACATTTATGTTCTAATTGCTAGAAAAGCTATTATTGGCCAGGCAAAATTGATACTTTTGCCTTGAAGTGTTGTCCAATTACCAGAGTATACTTTGCGATTACTTATAAGCCTGAGGAATGTAAAACAGTAATTTTGCTGGCGCCTTCGGGTAATCTCCAAGAATTTTAGAAAGGATTTTAGTCACTTCCTGCTTTTCATTAGTTTGATTTGAGTTTGTAATTGGATCGAGATCAGTTTCATTTAATTCACAAATTATTGATAGATCATTCATTATTTTGGTCTTGCCCCCAGCTATTGTAAAATAGATATTTCTTGTGCTTAGAGTCTCATTTCCATCCCCGTGTATAGATGACAGAAACTTGCATTATTACGTACGTCCATATGATTTAAAGTAAAATAATGTCTGTAACTTTGTTCTTGCACCCGGCAGTCTCAAACACTCACTCACATACATATACACAGACCAACCGCTAAAAACAATGTTTCATAATTGATATTTTTGGTGAAAATTAAAATTCAAAAGTGTAATGTGATGTATTATTAACAATTGTTTCGTTTTATAGCTAATATTTTTTTTATATTAAATTTGTCAAATATATTTTAATTTTAACTTACGAAAGTTAGCCAGTTTTGATCTTTATTTTAGTTGTTTAAAGAGAAGGAAAAGGATTGTGAGATTTGGTCTTTTTTTTTAAAAATAAGAAAATATAAATTCTTGCCAACGTTTGGACATGGGTCCTGAGCTGCTACCCATGGCCGTGCCAAAAATCTGTTTATAAAATTGATTATCATAAGAAAAATAGCCAGAGTTGCAACAGTGAAGGAGTAGGGATGATTTTTTGACAGGAGGCATCAATAGTTTTAAAAAACTGGGCTAATGAAAATCACCGTCTGGCTTCTCTTCTTAATCGGAGAATTTTCCTGTTAAAATGCAGAAGAGAAAGAATATTTCCTCGCCATATTTGTGGTAATATAAAGGGCACCACTACAACAATGTCAGCTTTATATAAGGGAACTGGAAAACGCTATGTTTAGATACAAGAAGAGTATTCTTAATATTGAAATTAAAGTCTGCATTCTTAATATTAAGAATATAAGAAAAAATATTAGCTATTTCCAATCTAGTGCTAATTTATATCTACCTATATCAGTTATAGCGGATTTTAATCATAAATAAACTGTAGCTTTCCAGAGAATTTTTAATCATTTCAAGCAAAATCAAATAAAAAAATTTAATTTTCTGATTGGAAAAAAATTCAAATTCTTTTAAATTTAATGATAATTGGTTTGTTAATTTGACATCGGTGGATATACCAGTCAATGTCAAAAATATTTTAAGTTTAGGCCCATCGTTCAGTTTACCGTACCATAATAAAAAGATTCCATTGGACAAAATTTTAGCTGATACAGAATATGCTATTGATTTATTGCCGGATTCGGATAAAGATTCCTCAAGAGCGACGATTGTTAATATTATTACTGACTTTGTACTAACCCCAGAACATACATCCTTTAACCATCCTATATTATCCAACGTCAAGACTACCAAACAATTCCTTACACAAAATCCAAATGTTATCATCCTTTCCAACGATAAATCTAGACAAACTGTTGCCACGTACAAAGACGAATACGATATGAAAATCTCTACACTCATCTCAGACACTGACACCTGCACTAAATTAAACAAAGACCCAACGAACATCATTAGAACTGGAACTAACCGACTTATCACTGAACTTTACAAAAACAAATACATTGACATATACACAAAAAATCAACTTACTAACAATTCTCCCACTCCTCCCAAAATGTATGGCCTTGTTAAAACACATAAACCTGACAACCCTCTACGACCTGTCATTTCCTTCATCAATTCTCCTACCTAACAGCTATCCAAATTCCTATCCGAAATATTACAAAATCTTTCATCTGATTTATATAATATCAAAGATTCTTTTACGCTTAAAACAAAAATCGATAATCTCCAAATTCCATCTGACTACTCCCTCATTTCTTTAGATGTTTCCTCTTTATTTACTAATATTCCCATTCTTGGGGCCATTGAAATTATAAAAAGTAAATATCACTTGTTAAGCAATATCACCAAAATTCCTATTGAATTGTTTTCCTCCCTACACCTTCACTTTTGTAACTCTGGCTATTTTTCTTATGATAATCAATTTTATAAACAGATTTTTGGCACGGCCATGGGTAGCAGCTCAGGACCATATTAGCAGACATTTTTATGACTGAATTAATTGAAAGTTCTTTGAAAAAAGTTCCTTTTAAAGTTCCCTTTTTCTTTAAATATGTTGATGACTGTCTTACTGCTATTCCCTTACAATACATAGATACACTTCTTGAAACCTTTAACTCCTTTCACCAGCGCCTTAAATTCACTTATGAAATAGAAAGTAATGAAAGATCAATTTTCTTGACTTAACAATCCTACGCCACCACAATTCTTTAATTACTGATTGGTATGTTAAACCTATTAGATCAGACCATTATTTACATTTTAATTACTATCATCCCTATTCCCAAAAGATCAATTTCCTCACGAAAAGAACATAAATATCCTGTCCAAGCTTTTTCAGAATAATGGTTATCCGAAATCTTTATGTAACAAAATTTTTGAATTGCCTCATAACAATAGTATTTTGCCCATTATTTCGGATAAGAACCAAATTTCATCTTTGAATCCCAATTCCACATCTATTCCGAAATATATCTCCTTTCCTTATATAAGAAACCTGCAGAAAAAATATCCAAAGTCCTCAGACCATATAACATTATCCTAGCACATAAAACAACCAATACAAAACACAAATTTTCACTAAATTAAACGACCGTCCCCGTCAGAACTGCAATCAAATGTTATTTATAAAATATTGCCAGCAATGTCCAGTCACTTATATTGGTCAAACGAAACAATATTTAAAGAACAGGTTATACCAACACGACTATGACTGTAGAAAAAACAAACCTGACTCTGAAAATATAACAGCACTCACTGAACACCTTACTGAAAAAAGACACGATTTTGATTTTTCTGACACCAGTATTTTGGCAACTGAAGTATTAGGAAAAAGCTTAACTTTTTAGAAATGCTATATTTAAAAAAACAGAAAAATTCTATTAATTACAGGACAGATACCAACAACCTCTCTTCAATTTATCATAACCTCACTTCTTAACCCCTGACCTTGAAATAGAACCCTCTCTCCAGTAGTCTCGTTATATACGTGCCCGCTGTTCACTATGCTCTATTTGTTCACTATTCTCTGTCATGTTGTGTTGTTCTTAACTTTTTATTTTCCAAATTTATACATAAGTTTTTAAAATTGTTATGTTTTGAAGATTATTTAACAGTTTCTTTTTATGTAAGTAAACCAAAAAATTTATAGATTAATCAATAATTTTTTTTTTATATTATTTTCTGATTTTGTTTCTTGATTTTGTGTTTCAAAAAAGAACCTGTTGTAATTTGTATGTTGCAGGCCTTGAAAAAGACAATATATTTGTGGAAACGTTGGCAAGAATCTAAATTTTCTTATTTTTTTAAAAAAGACCGAATCTCACAATCCTATTCCTTCATATAAGAACGGTCGAGAAGAATCTTTGTTTAAAGATTTCTCTTCCAAATCCATTTCTTACAACACTTTCAGTTTTGGAAGCTGAAAAGAAAAATCATTGCCTACACTTTAATCTGGACTTTACGCCCGACAAAGATCTTCGGAGATGAATAACAACTTTCTTAACTAAGTAGTAAGTCTCATATAACAATACTCTCGTAAACTTGCTGATCTAGCCATTCCTGTGGTTCCAAACCCTAACAATACTAATAAACATTTATTATACTACAATTCTCATTATACTAGATATGTAGGGAAGATAGTAGATTTGTTGTTGAAGGTTACCTGACCACGGAAATTCTCATTAACTAGTTTACGGCACACCTACTTCAACCCATACATTCACAGAGAACTATGCCTTCTACAAAGAGATTAGCAAATTTTTGTGAAGGTTTCTCACTCTTATTTTTGTTGTTTGCATTACAAATATAAGTGTCTACACTTCAATACATAAATTGAATTTGGTCAGTGCAAGTCTGTGTTACCGCACTGTTCTTTAACTAAACATCCTGATAATGGGCGAACGCCCGAATCCGATCGATGACCACAAAAAAAGAAGCAGGCTTTCACGGAAAAAATATTTCTGTAAGTCATCTTCCTTATTGCACATTTCACCCACTTTTTTATTACACATCATCCAGTAAATAAATTTATTCCGATCTCGCGATATATTATTCCTTCATTTCTATGACTAATGATCATCTCCTTATCATTTACTGTAAGTTCACAGAACGAAATGATAACGAACAAGTGCCGAATTAAAGTAATATTAGAAGAAACGAATTGTATAAACAATGGAAATTTTGTTTTGTACGAAGTATAATAGGATCCGACGAGAGGGATCTAAAGCAGAGAGAGAGAGAGAGAGAGTGAGAGAGAGGGACCAAATTGAGAATCTCACTCGCTACTTAGGCCAGACTAGAGTGGAAGACTCTGTATATGTACAGTTGCGCTAGCTCTACAAGGGACACCTTTTACAAGGGATACAGCAGTTACAACGCGTCAGCAACCAACTGCTACCCTTCTCTTTACTCAGCAGGAATCTCTCGCTACCTAATTTGTATTTACGTGTAAAGTACTGACAGTTTTGTGTCTCTCTTTTATTATACAGTGTCCCTGTTTTATTCTAGCTTATTTCTCAAAAACCTTTCCTCACTTATTTCTCTCCTTCTAATACCTATTAAACAAGCAACAATATAAATATTGCCAATACTTTGTTGACATTTATGCTTTGTATTTTTTTACTTTATTAATCCTAGAGTATATTAGAAAAACAAAAAGTTCTACAAATGTTTTCCTTATTATTTTACGTTTGAATGAAATGTATATTTAATATTTTAAAATTCTGTTTGTAAGACTTTTATCCTATAAAACATTTTGCCTATACTTTTTTTACCCACTGAGTATTGCAGCAAAAAGAAGGTCGTATCAGTGTAACTCCAGACTTTTGTAACTAAGAAATTATAAAAATAGAAGTTGTTTTAAAAAACAAGCAAAGTGTTGGTTGGCTGGACCAAAGAAAAAAAAAACTTTCCAACTTTTATTGTTTATTCCATTGACGTTTCGGACACCTTTGGTATCCTTCCTCAGAATCTGTTAAGGAGCAGCATTATTAACAACTGCCAAAAGTAACTATTGCTTTTTATATAGAACTCGTTTAGTCACCGCTGGTTCATAAAAATATTGTAAATACAATTGTCTAAAATAAATAGTGTCAGATAAAACATCGCATCTTTAATTTTAAAAGACTTCTAAGATGCTAAAAAAAGGAAAAAAGAAATGGTCAAAAGTTCACTGTACCTGTAATGTGCTTAGTAGAGGGAATATGGTTATTTTTGTGACGTCAGTCATTACACATCTTGCTAGTTAAAATGGAAACATCTCTCTGTCCGTTTAATCGAAAGTTTGTTTGTGTTATTATCATTGCATGAAAAGAAGTTTAGAATACATTCATTACACAACTTCTGTTTAGAACAGCTTTACTGTTCAGATTTGGGATTTTTTTTTTTTAATAAAACAAATTTAATCTTTTGTTTATAAAGAAAATGATTAAACTGAAATGCAAAACTTTTGAAACTCTGAATCTTCGCATTGTAACCATGCCTGTCATGGGAGAGGGTTCGGGTGCGATCTAAGGTTTTCATGGAAGTTGATGCAACGGTATTTAGCGAGGTCTGTGCTACGGTTCAATGGAACTTGAGATCAGTATGCAGAGTGAGGTTTGAAACATAGGAAGGAGCGTTAGCTATTCGACGAAAAATTTTAGATTTTAAATTTTAATTTTATATTAAATTTTTCTGATACATTTTAATTTTAGTTAGAAAGTTAGTCAATTTAGACCAATTTTAGATATGATTTAGATCAATTTAAATATTCCTCTTCCAAATTCATTTCTTACAACACTTTCAGTTTTCTTCACTGACGTTTCGCCCACATTGCAAGTCTTTTTCAGTGTAGTAGCTGGTTTAAGAAGAAGAAAAAAAAGACAGTCTGCACAAGTCTCAAATTTTGACCAGTTTCAAAAATTTCAAATAAAGGAAGTCTCTTGCAGAATCGGGGAATCATCTTATGATAATGAAGGTAGTCATACCCAAAAACTCATGATTCCCATAGTGTTTGACACGACACTGGCTGTAGAAGCCTGACTATCAACTTAGTTATTTCCCAGATCTCTCTTGTTTTTAAACTTAAAGATGCGATGTTTTAAGTTACTCCCCCCTCCCCCCAAATGAGAACTTTGATAAAACATATGTGAAAACTCTTATCTTTTATAGAAGGGCCTAAAACTAGTGGCAGTGCCAGAGGGTCGTTTCAGCAAAATAAATAGCAACATAACATTTTAACAAACTTATGAATTTATTTTAATTTATTACTTTTATACATGGGCTTGCAGTTTTTAGTTAAAAATAAAAAATAATCATTGCATAAACACATTAAATTGTTGGCTACAAAATTTGCATAATGTTTGTTAAAAAAAATTCACGACTCTAATTAATTAACAAGGTACACCTATATATACACCGGCATTATCTCTGAGAACAATACACCATTCCCATGGAATCTGAATGTTCAAACAAATTTGTTTACATTAGCAAATCGCACGTGTGTTTGTTTTAACTTTTGAAAAGAAAATCTAATGTAAAAAAACTGAAATGAATCTAATAAAGGAAATTCATAAAAAATGAAATCAATTAATGAAACTGCAGATCCTATTTTTAGAAGATTATTTATTTCAATGAGATATGACACATGTCGAAAATCATATTTATATCATAAGAAGAATTCTAACTGTAACTTCGATGATGTAATTTCGGATCACAATCCCATTTTAATAAACAGTAGAAAAAAGACTGTTAATTTTTAAAGGAAATTTCTATTTTATGGTCTTCCAATGTTAATGTAATGTAAAACCTAAGGTTTTCGGATGGAGATTACGTCAGTGGTTTTGATTATAAACCGACGTTGCGCCCATATTGCAAGGGACTTTTTCAGGATAGTTGTTGGATTGATAAATCAACGCTGGCAAGAAACATAGTAGATGGCTGTAAAGTGAAGCAGTAGTGAGGCGGGGCCTAATTTCCCCCTCGATCTTGCATAAGAATGGCTTTGGATAATGGATGGAGCTTGTCTGTCCCGCATTTTCCGCTAATATGTGATTGTTGGTTGACAAGGTCCTACGTCTCCCCTCCGACAGCTTTGTTGCCAAAATTACGGCTAATGTTGTTCGGAAAAACAGTTATTTTTCTTTCATCTTTCGAACACTCTTTTGTTTCAGAGTGAAGCAGCATATTTCCAGAATAAGCTGGATTAAAACAGTTACTAATTATTTTTCTAGATCCTTAAGGCTTCCCTTCTTAATCCTATGTCCTTAGTAGCTACTGCGGGTGAAAGAGGCAGACACCAATCCCTTTCTTAATTTCCATCGTTAATTGTGAAGCATTAGCACTTTGAGTACTGGGATCCTATTCTCTTCTTCCTGGTTTGATATTTAAATTTTATCCCATTATCAACTTTGAAACCAGAATATTTAGTCGATCATTTTTAATGTCGAATTTTAGCATTCAGAACTTTTTCCAGGTTTTGTAAGTATTAGAGATTGGCAATGATGAACAAGTAAACGGGCAATGCTAGATGAGATGAACCTGGAGGAGCATTTCTCCAAATTAAAGTAAATCTCTCGAAAATTTTACAGGTAATTGAATTTGGGAAGAGGGAAGTTTAAAAAATCTCATCATTTAAGTCGCTAAGCAAGAGCTGTTCCATGGTATAGTTAGGAACCAGGCATCAGTTGTGCAAAATTGCTACTGGAACTCCTTTTCCCAGTGCATCATTTTTTTGATCAGGCATTTAGAACAACTGGCGAGATGGAATCTTTTGAATTCTGCTAATACTCCTAAATTTCCAGTGGATAAAACGAATGAAATACCTATATAAACAAAAATGTTAGTCTAGTAATTTACAATATAAAACATTCAGAGTGGATAATCTTGAAAAGCACTTATATATTATTTATTATTATTGATAGAAATAGTAATGTGTTGTGTAGATTGGTTAGATTGTTGGTAGTTTTTGAAGTGTAGAGGTTATACATTGTGAAGAGTGGTTATTGAGAGATGTGGTTCAGGGGCGAATATGGGCTAGATATTGGGCACCCCCCCTCCCCAATAAGAGCACAAACTAGGATGATGGAGTTGGTTGACCAAACAAACGTAGAGTACAGTATAGGAGAGATGGACTGCCCCACTTGATGGATGGGTCTGCACAGATAGGAACTGAGTAGAGAGTTCAGTATACGACTACTTCTACCCATTCACTGTCTCCACTTCTACAATTCTAGTACCAACAGAGTAAAGTGAGTGACGACTTGCTCGTTCTACAGTTCTTGTAGAAACCCATCCCCGCCGCCACGGCCACTACAATTCCAAACTAGTTGCCTGCCCCCCCTTCATTCTCGCCCCTCTTCTATTCTCCGCTTCAGCCTTGTATATAGATCTATCTCATATACAGCCTACCTTTACCACCAATGAAAGGAGTCAATAACTTCTGAAAGAGAAATATTATCCTTTTCTAGCTCATCCAACTTATGCTTTCATTCTGCTACTTACATTCACTCATCTTGTCTAACGATTTTTCTGAGTCATTCTTTCACTTGCCTGCAACCTACATATAATATTCCTTAGAACCATTCTCTTGCAACGAGCCTCCATTTACTATATAAACCTTTTTATTTATCACATCCCACACTTTATATCCTTTATTTTCCCCAATCTGCCTCAGTTCAACTTTTCCTTTAAATATGTCTATCCAAAAGCAAGGGATTATTATAAAGCAAATAAATTCTATATTAGACACTGATATTTTATACACGCTCATTGAATATGTTAACAATCTTAAGTTCTCTTGATTAATATAAATATTTAATAATTATAAAATCTAGTGTGAAACACTCACACAGCATTCTATTATTGCAGATATTATTATTATTATTATCAATTACAAAATTGAGAAACTTTCTTTAAAGTTGCACATTTTACTTTCTCTTACTCCTTGTAATAAGCGATTTCAAATAAAAAGTGATAGGTATTTATGTATGTATGTATGTATGTAGCTAGCGTACAAAGTTAAAGAAAATCACTGGAGCCGTTTCATAAAAACCGTGAAGATCGGAAAAGTTTATTCCTTCGTTCAGTTGTTTGCGGTGATGGTGCCCAAATGGAATATCAAGTTTTTGAGGTATCTGCGATTTTTCTTTTTTGAGATATTTGTTAACAAACACACACACAAACATATGTAAATATAGACAATTTTCTAAAAAACATTTTTTCGTACTCAGAGGACCTTACAACATGCATTGCCAGTGAAAACTTAATTTCAAAAATTTGACAGGATAAAATAGAACCAATATCAATAAAAAGTATATCAATATCAATTTTAACTTAAGAGTGATCTTCAGTGAATCGATATAATCGTAAATGTCGAGTAGCTGTTAAGATGAGAAATTCCTAGAGCATGTTTCCCCATTTCAATCGCCAAGGTTGCAAAGTGAATTAGCACTGGTATCTCGTCAGGAGTAAATTCGGGATACCAGGATAGCAAGCCGACTCTTTAGCTACTCGCGAAAAAGTTTATTTATTCTTAAGAATCCAGTTAATTTTTTTTTTTTTGTTTACTGAAATTTTGTAGGTTGTCGTCTAACAAGTAAGCATAAAATGTGCATCCTAGTTTTAGGAAGATTGATGTTAAATTTGATATACTATAGAATTTGGGAAGAAATGTTCAGTTCCGTAATTTTTCCTGGACGCGACATATCTGAAGAGAATTTCAGTTGATGAAGTTGGTCGCCCAACAGAACTAACCTGAGAATTCCAAATCTATAAAATCTCGTTGTCTGATGAAAATTTTATGTTCTTTCCGAATATGTGGCAGATTCCTTCCAAATTGGACAGAAGCTCAAATATTGTATTATTTTTTGGAAAATAATACATAATTTTGCCAAAAAAAAAAAAAAGGAATAATCGTAACTCCGAAAGAACTGAAGAGAGATATTTGTTTTTTCTTGTAGGTTGCTACAAATGAGTGTGAAAAAAATATTAAAAATGTTCGTAACATTATCTACAAATCACCTTGTATCACGTGGATTATATTTCTGATCTTGAATCACGTCACCTGGCAAAAATCACATGATTAGAACTCCTTCATTATTAATTCTTTTTTGGTTTTCAACGCAGATTCTCGAAAGAATTCTAGTTTTTATAAAGCGGCCTCTAAACGATCAATAATACTGTCAATATCAGTATTGACAATATTTCCATCAATACTCATGCTAACCACTATCAATATTTCATTACCTTACACGATCAATATTATTGTCAATACTTTTGTCAATAACTGTGCTCATTACTTACTATTTCTGCCACTAGGAGAGTGTATTTACGTGTTTATGCTCGTCATTTTGTTGTTTTTTTTTTTACCTTTAAAAATAAATAATCGTTCAAAAGCTTGCGTAGCCATTATTTTGGCCCAAGGTTATAGTTAGCTCTTTACCCTGCTGCTCACTTTAGTTAATATTGTATAGAAAACTCAAGGGGGACAGCTCTAATGTTTCTTATTTAAATTACTTCCATTATCTTTCACTTTTAATTATAATTCCTTTATAAAACATCGAAAATAAACATTATCCTAATAATATATTTAATAAAATATAATAATACTGGTAATTTTTAGATACATTTATTTTTTATTAACACCTTAGAAGGCAAAATACTAAATCTTTATCTAACTTTCCACCAAAATCAGGCATAAACAAGGAAAATTGTTTGATTGACTTTTCATGTACACATGTAGTGATTTAATATGCCTACCATTCGGAAGGAAAGTTAGAAGCCTATTTTCTCTCTATATTAAACAGCATGGCATATAAAAACCCTTTTTGAAACAAAAAGTTAAATTAACTGCGAAACATTCATACGATTTTTCTAATAGTGCAATTGTCAGAGTTCAAACTGAAATGTTTTCTTAAAATGGAAATTTTAAATTAAATAGGGTGTCAACTTTAATATATTATAGGAGATGTTCATTACATAGAATCCTTTAACCTATTATAATAGTTTCGCTTTTGTTTTGTACAGGTTAGTTTCAACGTTCGATAAAACTATTGAACTGAGTATTGATGGAAATATTGGCGCCGCCCCTACACCAATAATATTGTCGATATCCCATCCAATTCTCAGTATTGATAGAAAATCTGAATTTCATCAATACTCTTGTCAATACCGACCATCAATACATTTTTTTCACCTTACACGATCAATATTATTGTCAATACTCTAAAGTATTGTCAGTATTATTGATAGTGTAGAGGCCGCTTAAGAAGCTGATTGACATTAAACAGATATTGTACAACAAATACAGGAAAAATAAATATATATATTGAGGTAAGATACGCTCTGGTGGGTTCTGTTTAATTAAAAACTGCAAAAATTAAAGAGTGAAAATATTGAGTGGACTGTATATAATATAATATATGGTTGAGCAAATGGGAAATTAAAATACTATACGTATAGGAAAAATGAATATATAAATTAAATTTAAAAATGGGTAGCAAGTATTATTTATTATCACTTTAAATAAGCCAAAGTAATGGCGCTTACCTTGAAACGCAGAATCCTTGTTGGAAGACCTATGTGTCCTTAGCCCATATCGAGGAAAAGGGGAGAGGAAAAAATAGGAATAAGGAAATAATTCGTACGTGCATCCAACTCTTGAGTCTTGACCAATTCACTGCTACTTGGCTTATGATTGAAGATAATAATTAAATAGGCTCCCAGAAGCTGTACAGCAGGAAACCAACCGAAGTAACAACCGCATGATTCCACAATGAGCTCATGCAGGCCCGAGAGAACCTAGCCGCTGAGTCTCAAAAGGACCAGTTTATTAACATTACCCAGGAAAAGCAGAAGTAACAAACTTGGATTTGCACAATTAAGGGCAACCGAACTGGCATGAATTGTATAGATATTACACTGCGACCTAGTCAAGAGAGTGTTGCATAACGACTTACTCCTTCGAGCTTAAAATGGTGACTGACTGACACAGGAGAAAATGCATGTTACCCCTCCCTCTTCTCTTAGGTAAATTATTATCAAGGTAGTACATACCCCCCACCCAAATTAAAATTATTGTACGCCGTCGGCGGCAAATTTAAATTTATATTAATTCATTTAAATTTATATTTATTATTAAAACATATCCTCTACACCGGATGGTAGAAAAGGTGTCGAATAAGTAAGTAAGTAAGTATGATAATAACATCTTCGAGAAAGTTGGTTTAAAAAGATCAGATGTCATTTTCCTTGAAGGCGGTGAAAGTCCCTTGAGTATGACGAAAATGTTTTAAGTGAATCGTCTGTGTGTCTGTTGTGCTTCGTGTGCAAACAAAATATCTCCAAAAAAAGGAAAAGTCGGAGCAAGATCAACTTTTATATTCCATTTTGTTTTCCGTTTTTGGTGGCATCGCAAAAGAATTTTCAATCGGAAATGGAACTTTTTTTTTTTTTGTTTTTCGCAAATTTCTCACTAATGGCGCTAACAGTTTTCTCAGAACTTTGTATACTATCTACTTACACACATACTATTTGTATGGATGGCTATCATTGATTTTTTGGACGTTATCGGGAGAGAGCAACCATAACTTCCGCTGTCAAAGTACCATTTCAACATAATGTATGGTTCTGCCAATAATATGGTATTCAGATACATTACAAGCTTCGCTACAATCCCAAATTTGGAAAAAAAATCTATTTAGCGGAATAGCGTCTTTATTGAATAGATTTTGAGTTTTTTTGTGGGGGGAGGGGAATTTTCTCGAAAACTGCTCCAATGATTTTTTTCATTAAATTTCGAATGCTCACTATATAGATTGAAACAATAATTTTATACTGAAACACTTATTTCTGGAAAAACTGTTTACAAAAGATTTCTGAGGAATCTAGGACACGTTAAATTTCAAACGTTCAAGAAGGTTTATTGAAATGGTTGTTGTCTTCTGAACTGCAATATACTTCAAGTAATATTGCATTGCTGGGGGAACATGTTATATTTATATTAGGTAACTAGCGAAGAAATTATAGGTACATAAAAAATTTGTCGAATTTATAATTTATTGTATTAATTACATTAAGAAAAAGTCATATGAGTGTTTCACACAAGATTTCAGTTTTTGTTGTAATGTTGTAGAATTATTCTCCATAGCCTAAGATATGGTGTCCGAGTAGGAGAACATCTTAAAGGAAAATATTTGTTTCTGTCTTCTAGAACATTCTACTTCAAATTTGGACTTAAGAATTTAATGCATAAAAAAGTACCATAGTATCCAAAAAAGAGCAAACATGATTCATCTTGATTAATTTAATTAATTACTATACAACCAAGCCATAAAATTGGCATCGATCTCTATACCGGTTAACAAAAAAAAAAAATACCAAGCCTATTAACAAGAAAGCGTGCGTGATGCTTGTTTTTGTTTATTTGTAATAATATTTGGTTGTGTTTAGCGTACCGTATAAGATAGTAAATGTGTATGTACGTGATGTATATATGAAGAGTGTAGGGGTGGGAATGTTGGTTAGACGGGTGTGACGAAAAGTGAATGCTCGCTAATTGTGGAAGAGACATGTTACACATGAAATAAGCTGACATCTGACATGTGTCTCTCACACATATATATACTATTACTAGTGGATTCCACCAACTTCATCTAAGATTTCAACTTCTCTTCATTAAAGTTGTGACTTCTACTTTATTCTCACTTTCTCCAAGTTTCTCAGCCTTTCATTTTTATGTTCAGAATTAATGTACATTTATATTTACTTAAAACTAAATCAATAATAATAACTTAGTTTATTACTTTTCAACATTTACTATGCTATGATCTTTCAGGCTTCCGCGGCCATTTTCATGTAGAACACTTAATTTTTCGGGTTGATATAGCGTCAGTGTTTTGATATAAAACGTTGTTTTGCCCATTATTGCAATGCCCTTCTTCACGTTCATGTCGCCTTTTAGGCAAATAGAGCATCTGCAAGAACCATAACAAAACAGAGGCGGGGCCCTTTTCTCCGCCATCATGCACCTAATCTTGGCTGTAGGCAGGGGCGAGGCTTCATTTTCACTTCATGCTCACGACTAGCTGGCGAATGAGGCGAGGAATAAGTCTCGCATCCCACTGCCTTGTTGCTAAAGTTTAGGCATGTTTTGCTCTGGGAAATTTTTAATTGTTTTTCATTTGATTTTGCTCACTTATCTCTGAACAGCGAAAGCAATGTTCTGCTAAGTCGGAGTCCATCGTCTCTGTTTAAACATTTCTCCTCTTTCTCAATTTCCACTGCCTACTTTATTATTCGTGATAATTGTTTACTTGGTTAAGGACTTTGGGTTATTGCTAGCTCACTTGCAGACTTTTAGTTTGGTTATGTTTTTCCAATTAATTTAAAAGTAGGGATTTGGATTATTGATGATTTTCTAGGCTAAAAATAAAGAAAAAATAGGCCAGTCTTACAGATGTATTAGGAGAGAATAAGGGCAATATCAGTAAGACTTTCGAATATCTTAGGGAGGTTCATCTATTTCATTTGTTGTGAAACTAGCTGTACATATGTATGTATTTGTTTGGTGTATAGGTATTTAATTTATAAGTGATATATGGGAGTAGAGGGATATGATTAGACCTAGATTGTGGGTTTGCTATAGAAATAGTTAGACTGGGTTGCTGTAGAATAGGGTATGGATATGCATCCCGGATGAGTCCTTACTAGAAACAGGTGCAAAGGACCATAGCTGTTGTGCACCTTAAAAAAATCCAGAAAAAATAAAATATAGCAAACTTATTTTGCAAAATAGAAGGTTTACTACAATTCAAAAACAGTAATTCACCATATTCTAGTAATACATATGTTTTCATTTATTTAACTGCTTCATATATCAATATTCAAAAAATAATTACTATTTAATTATAAAACGATTATACAGAATAATAAGTAATATATAGGATAATTTTAAGTACAATTTTCCCAACATCCTCCCAACTTGAGGCGAAAGACTGCCTCAACCAATACAGTCAACATTATTTAAACTTTGAAATACTGGGAACTATTGGCTGAATCTGACAGGAATTTTTACCTTCCTGCCATAACGCGGTTTCACTTAGCGCAAAATCTGCTCTTTCCTATTGGCCTTCCCTTTTGGTTCAACCTATTTTCTTGATCTTCCAAGATATGGCTAACTTCCAATGGAAATACTCTCTGAACAGGGTTGCAAAATCTCCCTGTGCTGTCATCCTTGCCTTTAGTTAAACTCTCTACGATTGCCAGGAGCCAATCCATCTTTTTTGTGATCGGAGCCAATTAGAATTAACTCTCCGGCAACAGGTTCTCTTGAGTTTTTAAATCTTCTCGTAAGTGGAACTAAGTTCTTTTTCTGAACCGTTGTTTTAAATTTTCCTTAAGCCTCTGTCTGTATCGCAGTCTTCTCTCTAGACTTGTCGCATCCAGCGCATCACAATCAGGTAGCCCACTGGCGCGTATTTCCTGTAAAAACATTAGAGGGGTAATTGGGATAGGATCGTCATTATCTTCTGAAATATAAGTGATTGGGCGAGAGTTTATGTAAGTTTTATATTCGCAAAGAATTGTATAGAGAGTTTCATGTGATAACGAGGTTCTTCGCAAAATCTTCCTTAATATGACATTTAAAGTTCCAATTCGTCTGACCCAAAATCTACCCCACCACGCTCCAGTTGGAGGGTTGAAATGCCACTCGATCCGTTTTGTGGAACTATCCTGGCATACTTGTTCCCAATCTATTGCTTTAATGGCTCGATCCACGCCTCTAAAATTAGAGCCGTTATCACTGTACATTATTCTTGGCCGACCTTGACGAGCGACGAATCTTCGGAATGCCATTGCAAATGTTTCAGTTGAAAGTGATATAGGAATATCCAAGTGTACTGCACGGAATATGGCACAAGTAAAAATTGAAATCCATACCTTGTTCTGTCATTTAGATATAATGCTCCAGCAAAATCAGCACCACACACTTCAAAGATGTGTGCGTCTCTCACGCGATCCTCCGGTAAAGGAAGTGAGGCAACTTCGAAAGCTTTGCTCATATTCTTTTGCATATAATGCATTGTCGAAGTACTCGTCGCACGGTCTGCTTGCCACGTATGATCCAATAATTCTCTCGTAAGATGTTAAGTAGACCTTGGCCCATCATATGCCAATTTCTCCAGTGGGCTTCAAAAATCAGTCTGTCAACAATAACATGGTTTGATGGTAAAATTATTGGTGCTCTAAAATCTTCAGAATTTTTCCTGGCTCAAATTTTGGTTTTTCAAGCGAATCACTTCATTAACATCTACCCGAGGTTTTAAATTAATTAATTTTTTATCCTTCAGCCCATCAAATGCCTCCTTTTGTGCTAATTTCAGGACAACTATCTCAGCGCGATTGATCTCTTGTACCGACAGATCTCCTCTCCATTTTTCTTTTTGTCTGGCATTATTATAAATCTGTAGATCCAGCCAACCAATCTCAGAATCTTTGAATATCTAAAGTAATATCTACTTATTTCTTCCGATGGAAAAGCCTTGGCTATCGAATTGACCGATACAATAGCTGTTTTCTTTCTTTCTCAACTAATTTCTTCCTCATTAAAAACAGTATCTCTAGATGGCCAAAAATTGAGTGGTTTCCTAAGCCAGCTCGGGCCCTCCCACCATTTTGACTAGACCAAAAATGAAGCGGTACAACCTCGAATGCTCAAGTGCACCGGGTTATCTTGACCTGGTATGTGCTTCCAAAACCTCCCACTATCAGTTTCCTCATCTCATGAACCCGATTCGATACAAAAATATTCCACGGCTCTTCTCTCTCTATCCAAGCAAGCGCCGTCCTGGAGTCGCTCCAGTAGAAACGATCCACTTGCGCAAATTCCTTTTGTATCGTGGAGGGTAACCTAGCTCCGATCGTTGCTGCTAATAGCTCGAGGCGGGGTATAGTCATCTTCTTTGTCGGCGCCACTCTTGATTTCGCTCCAAGTAGATGGACACAAATTCTGTCTATCAATTTTACCCTGAGAAAAACCTCATATGCGTCACAAAAGGTATCAATGTTAAGGAAATATTGTGTTGTTCCAGGCCTTCTAGGGATCCATCTAGGGATCTTTACTTCACAAACAACACTTACCTCATTTATCCAAGATGAAAATTGTTTCCCTTCTACGGGGGAATCCCATCCACCTACAGTGACCCACGTCTTCTGCACAAGTAATTTCGGAACCAAAGTAGTAGGAGAAATTACTCCAATAGGGTCAAAAATCTTCTGGGCGGCTGAAGAGATGGTTCGTCAAGTAACTTCGTTCCCTAATTCATTCTACGTCCCCCAATTCGGGCATTTAATACGTAAAACATCTTCCTTCCTTTCCCAGTTTAATCCAAGAACTGAGGTTTCCATAGGCCCACACAGAGAAAGATCAGTAGGTTACCAACCTCTTAAATCAATGCAGCATCTGAAAATACCGGTCTAGTTTGCTCAATGAAGTAGTATAGTCTGTCTACATCAGATACACAAGTTACACAATTGTCCACATAAATGTTTTTCTGTAATTGTGTTATAACAGGGACAGATAATTCCTTATCCTATCTTCAGCTTGCTCCCTGCATCGTTTCAAATGATGCTCAAATTCGGCACCCAAATGGAAAGGACTGCTGGTAAGCCCAAACGCGATCCTAGCATGCCGAAATATTCTCAAATAACCTTCCCGTACATCAGTCCGCAAATAATCTCGGTCTTCTTCGTTAGTGCTATCTGTAGAAATGCCTTCTTGATATCAGTGACTCCGATTTTATCGAATCTGAAACGTAACAGGATATCTGGTAAAAGTTCAATTAAATTGATACTCTTCTCAAGGCATTGATTGAGAGATGCAATGGACCCTTTTCCTTTGCTGAAACATCGAAAACTGGACGAATTTTAATTGTACTAGCCACCTTAAAAACAGGTCTGAGGGGAAGATAGTGGCCTACATTCCATTCTTTAGTAGAAACCTCTTCAATAATGCCTTTATTCAACCAATCTAAGAGCACTTATTCACATGCCAATTTAGAGTTCCTGGCTTTCACTGAGTAACTTCTTCTGAGTAACTTCTAGTCTTTTCTTTGAGAACACATGATTACTAGCCAATGGCGAATGACCTGTATCCAAGGTAGGCGCACTTCATAACGACCAGTGTCTAGTATCCTGACAGTTTCCAAAAAATAATTCTTAACAGATTCGGCTCTCTGTTCTCTCGTCTTTACTTGTAATGGGTCTTCTATGCCTAAAACATCAAGTTTCCATAATTCTTTGGTTGATATATTCTGGCAATAAGATCAATGTAGACATAGAATTTGAAATTCCAGTTACCATTTTTCCCATAATGGTCCAACCTAGCACGGTTTCAATAGCGACTAAACTACAGCTCAAAATCTCCAATTTGCCTGTATAAAGCTTATCTACACAATCCGAATCTATTAGCTCATCAATAGGACCTACTTCTAAATCTGAAAGTATGGAATTTTCTGAAGTTCATGCTTCAACGGTCTATCGGCTGCCATTGGGCTAGATGAACAAATCACATCTGTATCAAGCGCCTCTAGATTGCAACTATATTTATCATTAGGGTTACTAAGTTGAATTTTGAATCGGTTGTGAAGGGATGGTTCTGAGTTTAACGCCAAATAAGGCGTGCACTTCCCTTACCTGACTTACAGGTGTATAACCCATTCGGTTTGCAATGTCTCTGAGATAGCTACTCTGAGATCCAATGTCGATTAGCACCCTCACAATAGAATCAGGCTTAGTTTTCAATATCGCTTGAAGCGTCAGCATGAGTACGACTCCATTCCGATTACTATTAGACAAATTAGTCTTCACTATTGGTTCGTCCTCCTCAACTGCTTTCTCTTTCTTCTTATATCGCTCAGGCAGAGAAGAACAGGATAATACATAAAGCAGGAAGTACATAAAACATATCTTATATTCGATTTGTATTGCCGCTTGCAGTGGCCTTTCTTGATGCTCACAAAACAATAACTTTTCTCTTTTAAAATTTTGTGATTTTCCTCTAACGAATTCTCGCGAGCCCTAAAGCAACTATCACTGGAATGGTGCCCCTCACAAAAGGCACAACCAGTTTTATATGTAGGTTTTACATTTATTAACCCAGCCGCAGTAGGTATTTTTGCTTTCTCTTGTAATCTCTGAGCTCTCTTTGGAATTTTATTTGAGCCCATATCTGACTCCATAGTTTTATTAAAGATAGTTTTAGAGAGAGACATCCTCTCCTCATTCTGAACTTCTTTTTTTTCTTAAAAAGGTAATCATCTATCAAGTTCACCTGTTTGACCCGCTTTTGACGAACGTTCTCTTTCCCACTCTCCCATCGTTCTTTCAGGCAAAGTAGATTCTACTAGCGGAAGTATAAACGGCTCGAACTTGTCAGGTGTCATGCCTAGAGATTCTGATGCTCCGAGTTAGGTTTCAATTTTGTCATAAAACCTTGAAGTGAATATGTACCTTTTTCTGCAAATTGAACTAAAACTGTATTTAGTAATTCTCGTCCATATAATTCTACTAAGAGACCATCCCGTCCAAATGTTTTAATTGTTCTACTGCCTTATTATAATTGTCAGCAGAGGGGGTTAACTTTCTAATAATTTACGACTAGGTGACCCTTCTTACTACATTGTATTAGATACTGGAATTTTTCTACAGAATCAATATCGTCATCTTCGTGTATTCTTTTAAACATAGACCAAAACCCAATCCAATTACGTATATTGCAGTCAAATCTTTTAGGCTCCAATTTGAAGAGTTTAAACTTACAAGACCTTTTTAGATTATTTTCAGAATTAACAGAACTCACTTGACTAACCTTATCGTGTTTGCTGGCAATCAAATCATTTAAAAATGTGCGCATCTTTATCCATTCTTCTCTTTATTCCTCAGTCTTATCAATTTCCTTTGCAATTTCATCTTCGTCTTCGATAAGTGAGAATATTATTTCATTGATCTAGCTAGGAAAATAAGCGTTCAGCCTTATCTGTAGCTACAGCAAACTCTCTTTCTAAGGGAACATAATCTATAGTTTCTGCTTTAATTAGTTCAAACAACTTATTTTAAGAAACAGTGAATACTCGCCTCACTTGGGTCCTTTCATTTTTTAAAGGTGTCAATTCCTTTTCTTTTCCTCCCATGTTTTTGAGTTAGGGTTGTATACAGTTCAAAACCTTCTTCACTCTTAAATCTTCTTAATAAATCTCCAATTAATTTAAAAGTACGGATTCGGATTATGATGATTTTCTAAGCTAAAAATAAAGAAAAATTACAGAAACTGAATTTGCAAAATAGAAGGTTTATTGCAATTCTAAAACACCATGTTCTTAATACATATGTTTTTATTTATTTAACTGCTTCATATATCAATATCAAAAAATAAGTACTATTTAATTAGAAAACGTTTATACAGAATCATAATTTTAAGTACAATTTTTCAACAATGTTTGGCACAATGTATATGCTCTATTATTTGCTTAACCATACAGGAATGGGAAGAAAATTATTTTAAATGTTTCCATCATTCAGTAACAAATTTCCACAAAAAAAAAAATGGAGTATATGAGAGTCCATGTAATTGTAGAGAATAATATATAGGACAGATCAAGAGGTAGTCAAAACGCGATTTACACATACATTGCATCATTGTTATCTTTTTCTTATGAATTGTAAGCGATGGTGATAAGAGTTGAAGGTTTGAAGGATGGTGGAAATGTGGTCTGGATTAAGTGTGAGAAACAAATCATTTACTTACTTGAAGATGGAAGAAATAGAATTTTGGAGAGAAGGAAGGAGAAGTCTGCAACTAAAATTTTCGTCAACAGCTAAAAAGACTTGACAAAAATAGTAAAGTGATACAATGTTGACTTCAATGCAACCAAACTCAAATCTCTGCACAATAAAAAAATACCGAATCTATTAAGAAATACAGACAGATTAGTTGTCAGATCAGACTTGACATTTGATTAGAATATTTTTCACTTTTACTGAAGGTAAATTAGGTTTGTTTCCAAAGTAAGTTGCAATAAACGAGTCCATACTAGGTGACTTTATTAATAAAGTTTCTATAAATATAGAATTTTAATAGTATCAGTAAACCATTTGGCTTCCAAGCAAGTTGAAAGGGGTCATATCTAATTGTTTTATGTTATCTGATTTAACTAAGTTATTAGCTACAAAAAAAAAAAAAAACGAATTAAATAGAAAATGGAATATTTATAATTAAATGGAAGCTATTTATCATAGAGCGGGATCCATGGCGTAATGGAAAAATTAAATATTTATCCAAACGTGAGTTTCCACTCTCGTTATTTTTAATAAAAAGAGTTTTCATTTATTTGACATAGACAGAATCACTTTTTATGTTTCCCACAACTTTATAAACTTTGATTATTAAGTTTAATAAATTATTTAAAATATTGCTGTTGAATTTATGAATTGAATATGATTGAATTTATCTAGCTAATAAAAGTTTGTAGACGGGTTTTTCCTGACAGATACTTCATGGAAAAACTAATAATGACTTACTTAATATGAAAATATTTTTACTATGAATTGTTTAAACAAAATATTTGCATTGATATATTATTGATCACTGATGATATTTTGTTGAAATCAATATTTCACATGATCTCGTTAATACTTTTTATTACCTCTAACCTTTAAACAGTGGTATTGCAATTTTCTTTGTCTAATAAAAAACCTGGTTACCAAAATTATTTCTTAGAATTTGATGTGGTGATCTGGCAGAGATGTGTAAAGGAATTACAAGACTAACACTTCCTTCTAGTTCTTGAACTAGGAGATCTAATATGACTCTCTTGTTCGAAATCGTATAATAAGGAACATGTTGTAGAAGTGAATAGATTGTGTTTAATGTTGATTTTTTATCTATCGGATACATAAGCTTGAAGGCTTACATGAACCTAAGTTGCAGGCTTTATGCCTGTGTGGAGGAATTAGCAGAATAGCACTACAATGTTCGTGTGGTACGTCTGGTATAACTGCAGGAAGAATTTAAAATTCAGATTCTAATTAAAAATTATGTAATCGATTTAGGAAAGGCATTGCTGGAATGGTTTCTTTCAAAACGGAAATCCTTTTTAGTTCAGTAGTAATGGGTTCCAGCTCTGCTAGTTTTCCTTCTGCACCTTTTTTATTCTGAAAAAATTGCAAAAATATTCATTAAAGTTTCTCTACATATTACGTGCACATTCACAAAGCCTCTTCTTGGTTGGAAACCATTTTTACAGAAAAAATGTATTTAGGAATTTCAGCTGGAACGTGTTATGTTTTTTTTTTTTTAATAAAAAATAACTTTCTGTCTTTTATATCATTACTCTGGGCTTAAGAATGATTGGTTTAATGTCTTATAATCTGGTATACTCTAAATAATTAACTTAATTCGCATCGGGTTTCAATGATGTTAGGTTTTACAGCAATTGCAATTAATAGAAATTCGTGTGAGTTTAAACCAGTTTTTTTTTATCAACCACTGGGGTAAGAACAAATGTTACGAATGAATTATCATGTCAAGTATTTCGTAATTCGATGTTTTTAGATTTGTTGCATACGGAAAAAGGTTAGATGTTTATGTTGCAAGTCCGGTTAATTTAACATCAAATTGATGGTCTGGCAATAACTAATGAACATACATAATTATAAACGATTTAATTGACTCTGTCCTTCCTTCTCTCCAAAACTTTATTTCTTCCATCTTCAAGTAAGTAAATGATTTGTTTCTCACCATTAATCCAGACCACATTTCCACTATCCTACAAACCTTCAACTCTTATCACCATCGCTTTCTAGTTCATATTAGAAACCGAAAAAGATAACAAAATAGCCTTTCTTGGCAAACTCATTATTCGCAACCATGGCAACATATTCCCACACAACTGGTGCACAAATTCCGCTTAGAATTAGAATGATGCAGGGGGGGGGGATTCAAACCCGGCACTGCAGTCTCCCATTGAGGCTTATTGTGCCAACCCCTCGAAACCTAGTATAGGAAGCCCACCTCTTCATGAGGTCCAGAACCTTCCCCACTAGTCCTTCTTGGAGTACTATTTCCTCCGGTCTCAACGTGCCGAAGATCTCGTCTCGCAATCTGCCGATTGCAACGCAATCAAACAGCAGGTGATTGGCCTCTCCTCCTCCTCCTCCTGACACAGTCTACACAAGGGCTCTGAATCCACCAATCCCACCTTGTGCAGATGTCTCTTGAACCTACCATGCCCAGTAAACAGGCCCGTTATCAGAGAAATCTCATACCTGCTTAGACCCACGGTGTCTCAAATTCCACTTACTCTGGACGACTACTACGCTTCCTTTAAGACCATCCTTTACACCAAAAAATAAACACCATAAAAATTCATTTATCGGATCCATGGTTCCACCAGGACAACCAAAGATGTAAAAGAATACTGGTTAAAAATGATTATCCTATTCATCTAATCCTCAAAACTATACAAATAAACCTCCAACGCAGAACCCTCAAAACATTCCACCTAACACGAATATTGAAACTCCCATTTACCACTCGCTCATCTTCATTAGTCCTATTTCCAATAGAATCAATAACATCCTCAACCACCGAACAGGCTTCTCCCCCGCCAACAAACTAAATAAATTCTTCTCAAAAATTAAATACCCTATTGCAAAACCTAACAAAAACACATACGGTATACAAACTTCAATGTATTACGCCCACCTGCAACGCTTGCTTTATAGGTGAATCCAAACAGTTTTTTTACAGAAAAGACTCAGACAACATGAACTAGACATTATTAACAAAAAAAATTGACAGCCCTGCTCTCTCTAAATATGTTCTGACTTTTAATCATGCCATCAATTTTAATAACCCTTCCATTTTCACCCCAACCATTCAAAATCTTCTATCCGAATCCTTACAAATTCACCTCCATCCGACAAAGAAATCATAACTTTAACTTATAATAATATTTTGGCTAACGCTAAACAAAGACACCCGCCTAGCAATTTGTCGTTCCAAATTTGAAATTGCCGCGCCTCACTAGAAACATCATTTTTCTTATCCCTCCCACCTTTTAACAGTTTTTTTTTTTTAATTTTAAAATTACTCAGTTCTTCATTTCAATCTCAACGTTCTCAACTAAAGGTATCGTTATTTTTTTTATTTTTTCTTATTGTTAATATCATTTCATTTAATTAACTAGTCACTGTGTTATAATTTCTTGTTTTGTTTATAATTTCAGATATGCTCAATCTGTATTGTTAATATTTCTTTAATTTAAATTTTTCTTTAATTTGTTATAAATTTATGCACTTTTTTCTTCCTACAATACTGTACAATAATGTACCTTTTCTCTAATAAATTTTACAGAGCTCCTGAAGAAGGGCACCAAATGGTACCCGAAACGTAGAGCAACAAAGAATTCTTTTTTCTTTAAAACTCCTCTGGCCATTGCCGTATAAATATCTCATTTTAGTTGTTTATGTATGATGAAAAAAAAAACACGATCTAAGATCGTTGTTGGTTGAGGAAAAGACAGGAAATCTTAGCGAAAGTTTCGTTCAGAATCCAACCATCAGAAATTTGATTTTCTGATTTTTCAGTTTTTCAATTATAATACCTATTTTGAACAAAATTCGTGATTTTAATTAATTCTATTGGTATGATATACCATACACCAACTGTGAAATATTCACTCAGTTAAACATTTAGTAAAAATGCCAAGTATGAAGAAAATTTGTCTTTCGAATTGCAAACATTGTATTAAGAGGTAAGTCTTATGAGTGCTGCACATTAGTAGAATTGTGTGAGTGTGCGTATGTGTGTGAAAACTAGAATTTATCTCCAAAACACATTGATGTGAAATTGCCATTATGCCCTATGCTATTCAAAATTTTTTTTATCAAGGAATATGTCAGCAGATTTTTTCAATTACCACGTGGGGGGGGGGATGTAGAACCAAACCAGCGGAAAATATCGCAATCCTCACATTCCATTTACATTTGATGAGTGGACCATCACTGAGGTCATGTTTGTTGGAGTAGGATGATACAAGAAGAGAAGCGGCTGTAATGGAAAAAGAATTAGTGGTAGCTATATAGCTTTCTATAGCCGCCTGCGCACAGCAGAAGCCAGGCCAGTTTGGTAGGAGGCCGCACACCAAGCGAATAGTCTACATGAGTGTTTGGTAGTGTAAAAAAGGAAATTGCCGTCCCTTGTAAACGGCTTAATCCGTCCAGCATGGGATACGGAGAAGCGGTTTGGCCGGGTATAATAACAGCAAGGGAGTGGGCTAGGTTAGCTATGGCTCTGGTGTAGATCAGTGACGGCGGGGTGTTCATGGCACCAGGTATTATGCTTGCCAGAGTGACGGCACTGTATGAATGTATTCATGAAGGCTTCATTGGCACACCACACCCGTCTACATACTTTTATCGACAAGCTTACACCACTACCAACTACCAAACGCCCAAGATATAAATTGCTGCGGTGGTTTGCCACCAGTTCTCCATATACGTGGCCTGCAGTATTGAATTATAAATATGTATATTATGTATTATTCACCATTCTTGTTTATGTATTTGGCATCATCGCTTGAATTTTCCACTTTACGGTTGAAATGTTACTAAACTGCGAATGTATTTAAATAAAAACATTACGCGTTTTTATATTGTATTATGACTTGTAACATTCAATCACGATCTAATGTTTTAAAAACTGAAGAGAAATAACAAATGTTATATCCAATTTTATTAGGATTAAATGGTAGATAGAGTTGTCGAAAATTGTTAGATCATTTTAAACACACGATGAATATTACATTTTTTTTATCTGCAACGTTAACTTTAAAAAAATCTAATGTGAAGCAGTACCACACTTAATCTTAATGTAATTAATATGATAATTATACAGTGGATAAATTTTCATTAAACTTGGAACATTTTTACTGAGTTATTCTAACATAAATATAGAGGTAGTAGACCGATGATTACCTATCTAGGTATAATACTAAATTAAATTATGGTGCCTTAATTGAGGAAAAATGTGAGAAATTAAGTAGACTGTGTTATTTGATGAGACGACTGACTGACGTACTGAGCATTAAAGGACTGAAGACGGCCTACTATTCGCTGTTCCATTCAGTCATGACTTATGGCATAATGTTGTGGGGAAGCGCGCCACTAGCGGTGAATGTGTTTAAGTATCAGAAGAAGGTAATTAGAATAATATGCAAGGTTAGAAAGGATACAAGTTGTCGCGAACTATTTCCGCGATTAGGCTTTATAACACTACCCTACTGCTATATCCTTAAATTTGCCGTATTTGTACTAGAACATCCAAATAAGTTCCGGCGTAGAGGGGAACTACATAACATTATGACAAGGCAAAACAACACTTATTGGAGGTGCGTGCACATCGGACTTTAAAAGTTGGAAAAAGCCCACTATATATGGCCTCTAAAATCTATAATTGTTTGCCTGAGTCTTTGCTTCAGGTGAGCCTATCAAAAATTAAATTTAAAAAGGAACTTAAAAAATATTTACTAAATTAAAATTATTACTCCATAAACGAGTACGTACGTCTGTAATTGATTGAAACTTTTTCTTTTTTTGACACTGTTCTGTACGTTTGGTGCTGAACGAATAAAGTATCTTTCTATCTATCTATCTATCCTTGGCAGATAGAAGCAGAATGTTTTTTATCCAGAAGAGAGCGCCAAAACATTACACAAACATAAATACGTAACATTAAAAACGTAATAGAACAGACGCCAAAAACACCCTAAAATGTTTCATATAAAAGTGATTCATCTATATTTGGGGGGTTAGCAATCCAAGTTGGTAACACAATCATTGTAAACGTTTTCGAGAAAATTAAAAAAAAAAAAACACCTACAGAAGCCTGTTCTGTGAAGTCGCACTTCCGGTAAACCGATTTTCTTCAAATATGCAATTCCAGCAATACTTGTAAATTAAATCAATATTCTAAAGATGGTAGAACCATACATTGCACTGATGTAGCAAATTTTAAAGTTATTATGCCCCTAGAACCCCCCCAAAAAATTAATATTCTAAGAAAATGTTTCAAATAAAAGGTTATATGGATTTCGTATATAGATAGGGATTTAAATAATCGAAGTTTAAAGAAAATCCATTTTTTACGAAAAGAAGGAGAAGAAAATTACGAAAAATCCATATAGTAAACATGCAATTCCGGTTGATGGATTTTGTCCGAAACTGTCTCAGATGCGGTGATAGTATCTAAACGTAATAATAAATGTTGAAAATGGAGATTTTTGCGACTTTTCGTTTTACAGATATTTTGTTCACCCACACGCACGCGCACACATACGCATACATATCCAGACTATTCACTAACAATATTTTTACTTTCTCTCACCCTTAGTAAGAGGAAGCATTGCGAACTTGTCAAATTATCGTATGGTAAAAATAGATATGACTATGATAAAACTAGTGTCTTTCAATCGTATGGTAAAAATAGATATGACTATGATAAAAATAGTCTTTCAATCGTATGGTAAAAATAGATATGACTATGATAAAACTAGTGTCTTTCAATCGTATGGTAAAAATAGATATGACTATGATAAAAATAGTCTTTCAATCGTATGGTAAAAATAGATATGACTATGATAAAACTAGTGTCTTTCAATCGTATGGTAAAAATAGATATGACTATGATAAAACTAGTGTCTTTCAATCGTATGGTAAAAATAGATATGACTATGATAAAAATAGTCTTTCAATCGTATGGTAAAAATAGATATGACTATGATAAAACTAGTCGTCTTTCAATCGTATGGTAAAAATAGATATGACTATGATAAAACTAGTGTCTTTCAATCGTATGGTAAAAATAGATATGACTATGATAAAACTAGTGTCTTTCAATCGTATGGTAAAAATAGATATGACTATGATAAAAGTAGTGTCTTTCAATCGTATGGTAAAAATAGATATGACTATGATAAAAATAGTGTCTTTCAATCGTATGGTAAAAATAGATATGACTATGATAAAAATAGTGTCTTTCAATCGTATGGTAAAAATAGATATGACTATGATAAAAATAGTCTTTCAATCGTATGGTAAAAATAGATATGACTATGATAAAAATAGTGTCTTTCAATCGTATGGTAAAAATAGATATGACTATGATAAAAATAGTGTCTTTCAATCGTATGGTAAAAATAGATATGACTATGATAAAAATAGTGTCTTTCAATCGAATGGTTATTATCATTTGTTATTATTTGTGCATCATTGTGGTTTCGAAAAGACTATTTGTTACGAGAGCGATATTAAAAACAAAAAAGTAATAAAAAAGAATACAAAGAGGGAAACTACTCATTTTTGTTCATTTTATGATTAAATAAAAAAGGCAATTATTTTATGATAAATAATGAGGTATCTGCAAATTCTTCTAATTATACTTGAGAAAGTTGAATTTTTACTATTACTGCATATAGTAACGTATAAATAGCCCCAGCAGGTCCTGCCTTAGAATAGGCCTACTTCCATCCAGGATATCGTAAGAGGCTTTTAAAAGACTATAAACTACGTGGTATCTCGCCTATTCTTTCCTAGTATTGGCAGGGTTTTGATGGTGATATTGAAATGAAGACATCATAAGCACAATTGTAATCACAATTTTATATTTTCACAGTACACTCAGCAATAGTTAAGTAACTATTGTGCTAGTTTAAAACTCTTACTTGTTCTATTGATTGTTTAAAATTTGCTGATTTAAAACATTTTCATGGCTTGAAGATGTTCGAAGACTGATGTAAGGTCTCCGATCCTTTGGGGCCCATTGGTACCAATTGATTTGCCCACAATTTTACATAGATTGGGGAACTTGGATGGAACTAGTTGCTTTAATCTAGCATCCTATTCGAGCTCCTAATTCTCATGTCAGATGGCCACTGATCGAGAATATCACATTGAGACATTGATCTACGGTAGATCCAGAAAACATGGAAGCGATGGCGATGTAGTTTTTCTATGGTAAAAGTTTACAACTCATTACCAAATAGTCTCGAGAACTATTTTCTCTTAAACATAAGTATGCAAAGGATAGAATTATTGATCATTCGTAATTCTATAGTTCCATAAAAAAAAAAAAACAAAAAAAACAAAACGTATTTTTACCATTATTAAATTTTGATGGTATTCACCTTTATTTAGTTTGAAAATAGTTGCAAAGTAGCACCCTCATCTCCATAACCCTAAAATAAATCGTTCACAGTTTCTTCATAGCTGAGATGATTTTCTAGTAAACCTTATAAGCGATGACCAATAAAACCGTAAAAACCATAGGCGCTCAATTAAAACAAAAAACAAAAATTAATAATTACACGGAAAGCTTTTAATATTAATTTCGTACCTAATCCACAGCAAAAATTACTATCAAATTTTTATAATTTATTAATTAAAAAAACCAACTACTATTTCAGTTTGTTAATAATTACTAACTCATATTATTAATTGATACATAATTAACTATGCCACGAAAATCTTGTTATCTGTTAGCCAGTATGAATTCACTAAATCAAGCTAACTAACAGCAGTATTAATTGACTGGATGAGATGATCATTATGCACTGTATGTGGTCAAGAGGACTAGCGTTTCAATGAGTTAACTCTGGCCACAAACCACTAAGTGATACCCTCTCAGCTGACATGAGTGCATAAAAGGGCTATTTGTAGTGTTAACAACATTGTTAAATATAACTCACATAATATGTCAGCGTATATAATTTATAATTACAAAATTCAATTATTGGATGGGACATTGCAAAAAAATAAATACATGATTTTACTTTAAATTATTTCTCAACTTGGCAGATTTTCTCCAAACTCGGATTTTTTTTGTTTTGTTTTTCAATTTATTAACCTTTAAAACTATGAATGTGGTGAGGATATGTAAGTAAAATAATTTTGGTGTAATCTAACGTTACTGATTTGCCCAGAATCACAATATATCGAGTTAGTTGAAAAAAGTTATGAAAAAAAAAAGTGTTTGACCTAGTATTGTCTAGTGAATATTCCAAGATTAAAGGAAAACCATTAGAGTAGTTTTGTTATTTTTTTAAGATCTATCAACATCTGTGGTCATTGGCGTCCGGAGTCCTAAACAGACAATACTGCCCATTACTGACCAATCAGCTGTAGAATGATTCTAGGATTGTAAAATATAAAGAAAAAACTATTTTGCTAGGACAAAACTAAGAGGTAGGATTAATTGAATGGCCGTAGGCAATTTAAAGTGGGGGAACTTTTAGATTCGATTCCAGGCAGAGCTGCCGATATCTGTACATTTCACTATACTATGATGGGCAATATTTTCAGTAAATGTCGGCATCCCGGCATTGCACTTGAGATGGCTTCAGCACCAGTGAAGTCATAATATGGTTGCGACGCCTTAAGAAGTAATAAAACTACTCGTAACGATTTTCTATGAACTTCATCTGCACAAGGTGGGATTAATTGAGTCGGACCCCTTGTGCACTACTATGTCAGGAAGAAGAGGAGACGGCCTCTCACCTGTTGTTTGATTGTGTCGCTATTGGCAGATTGCGGTACGAGATCTTTGGAACGTTGAGACCGTAGGATATCGTACTGCAAGTGGGCTGGTGGGGAAGGTCCTGGATCTCATGAAGAGGGGAGGATTTCTCTACTAGACATTAGGGAGTTGGCACAATAAGCCTCAATGGGTAGGCTGCAGTGTCTGGGTTGGAGTCCCCCCCCTTGCGTCATTCTAATTCTAATTGTATGAACTTAAAATATGTATTAAAAGATTTATAAATCAATATTTTATTCACATATTTTTTCGAATAATTTGATGTAGACAGACTTTAGCCTATAAAGAACCACTTTACTTAACATTCCACACCTGTAAAATAGTTAAGGTTAAATTGATTAAAAACTCTGAGTTTGATGGAAATTTGTCAAATTGATTTGTTATTTTTTGATCATCAACTTTTTCCAAACAAATTAACACCCTTTTTATTTATCAGTATTAAACGATTGACCACATGTCAGTGAGATATATTTAACAATGTTGTTAACACTACAAATAGCCCTTTTATGCACTCATGTCAGCTGCTGAGAGGATATCAATTATTAGTGGTCTCTGTGGTCAGAGTTAACTCATTGTAACGCTGGGTACTCTTGACTACACACGATGCACTATGATCATATCAATCCAGTCAATTAATATTGCTGTTAGTTTAGCTTGATTTAGTGAATTGGCTAACAGATAACAAGATTTGTGTGGGCTTTTTTTTTTTTAATCAATAATTAAATTGTAAAATTTATTTTTCTTTATTATTTACAAAATTAAAGTTGAAAGCTCTATCTGTCATTATTTAATTTTTATCTTCTTTTTTTTATTTGCAATAGTTATTTATTTCCGTTCTATCTGAAAGCTTTGGCATGGCTATTAGATTTCTGCCTGTCTGATACATCAGTTTGAAAACTGACGGAAATATAGATTCTATATTTCCATAAATTCGATTTAGCAGGTTTATAATTAATAAACAGGTGATGCCCGGCTATTGCACCGTACATGACACTCATACACATACAATATCAAGATGGCCCTATTTCTTACTAACTATTCTTCAAGTGTATCGCTACTGTGCTGACATCACTGACCTATATTGACAATTTTACAATTCAAACTTAAAAATAAACACTATATTTTCTCTCTCTCCTTAAAAAAAATAATCAAAAACATTTACTTATATAAAATTAATTATCAATAAAATGAAAAACAATCTTGGGTAAAATTATACAAACTTATAAACAAAATATACTTGATATCACCACCAATTAATTATCCATCAATGAATTTTGATTTTTTGGTATTTTTCAATTTAATATAGTAACACCTGCTTCAAAACAAAAGGTCATGTAGTGGAAGAAAGAAATGAAAGAAAATAATAGTTTTGAAAAATAGTTTAGAATATTTTATAGTTTGAAAAATAAATTTTGTTAATATTTTAGTGCAGTGTAAAGAGCCAGGTACTATAATTTAAGGTCATTGCTATAAAGAGACAAAGGCACAAGAATCCGTTAAATTAATACAATGCCACTTGGCCAACTGTTTTGTAAGAGAAGGCATTCTTTCGGAGAGTCTGCATTCTGCTTTCAAAGCCAGAACACTTGTTTCAGGAATCGCTCTCTAAAAATCAGTGCCACTTTAAGTTAAAACATAAGAGCTTTGCATTTAATCTAGATAAATAATTGATTTATACATAATCGCTGTGATATTATAAAGCTATTTAAATTCACTTAGAGAATATATTTATTTCAAAAACAGTGGTGATTTCTTGATTGTTTTTTAATACTTCACTCTCTTAAACTATACTTACAAGCCCTTTTACAAAACCGCTCAAGCCACTACAAACTACAACAACACTTCCACATCAATAACATTTCAGTCTGTATATTTTTTCAATGGATGCTGCTCTTCAGGTTTTAAGTACTACCATTTAACTACACACCTTTCTAATGACACAGACACCTTTCTAATGACTTTACTTATCATTTTTACGAAATAAAAAACATTCTCTATCCTCTCCTTGACTGTAACTTGTACCATCTAAACAGGACCTTCTTTGGATTCCTTAATAATGCTTTAAGGTTCACTGTCAATTAATAGGTTGGATAATTTGATGTTTTATTTCTTTTCAATATTATTATCCAAACCAACCCATAAGATCCATAAGATCTGGCCAACATTTTGGAGCGACAATTCCAATGTGGTCTTGGTGTAATAATTCTAAAACCTTACCTTGCAGTATGTTTGCAATGAGATCTCTATTACCGTACAATATATAGACATCTTGAACAGACAAATTTAAAGATTTATAAAATATATAAATAATTCATTATCACGTAACTTATAATTTTTTATGGCCAGTCGTCCTTAAAGCAATTAAGTATTTTACTAACATCGACATCTTTTCGCATGTTCTCCGCCACTAGTCCTCATGTAACCCATTTTCGTACAAAATCTTCATGTCCAGAAAAAAAACCACTTTCAGCGATATTCATGATTCATATGCTGAAAATATAATGAACCATCGCTGAATCCTAGCACTTGCGAAAATGGTGGAATACCATTTTTTGGTAAACTGAAAATTGATTGAAGAGGTTGGCGATCTATTACAAGAATAAACACACGACCTGCTAAAAATTTATGATTATATTTGGCTCCAAAAATGCACGCTATAACTTCTCTATCTAAGTTACTATAATTTCATTCTGCTGGCGATAGAGGAGTGGGTGCGTAACTAATAGGGTACTCAACACCATTTACAGCATGAGCAATGTCGCACTCACACCATACGGCCCTACTGTCGTCTCTAGTAAGAACTAATGGTTTCTTGAGATTGAAAATTGTCAAAAGGCCTTTTTTCAGTGATAATATTTTTTGCTTTACAAAAAGATTTCTCACACTCGGATGACCACACCCATGGAGTATTCTTACAAGTTAAATTACGTATATAAAGACCTTAATAGATTGGAACAAATTACTTGGTGAATATTTAATAATCTCAAAAATTATTTTAATTTTGTATTACTTTTTGGAGATGGGGCATATTTCATGGCTTTAACTCTTTTAAGTGATGGATATATATCTTGGATATCTATACAAAAACTTGATAATCATTAGACGTTTGAAATAACTTACATTTTTCTGGGTTCAATTTAACATTATAATCATTCATTCTGCCAAATACTGTCTCTATTCCTCAATCATAGTAGCTACAGCTATAAGTATTATCAAGATAACTACTAATATTTTTTACATCACTGATCTATATAAACAATTTTACAATTCAAACTTAAAAACACTACAATATCTTGATGGTTACCTGAATTTGTACTCTGTTATTTTTGCAAGTTTACTTGAAATCATCTTGCTCGCAATGAAGAAATCAGTGAATTCTTTATTTTAATCTAATATATGTCAAGTGCGCTTCTTTGCAGCCAGCATTCAATTGTTTTTTAATTGAGCTGTTTAGAAATGAAATTTAGTAAAAATGGAATTATGGTTGTAGTAAAAATTGTAAATTAAGCAGCAATTTTAAAGTTAACTGCAAAAATTAAAAATGATATATAATTTTAAGTTTTAAAAACACATTTTTAATAAAATTTAAGAAAACAGAACTCAAGGCAGTTTTCGTTTGATCCTATTTTATGGGTTGTTTGTTTAGTAAGAGGCTGGAGTTGTTCAAGGGATTTGAATGAACTCTATGGATAAGATGAATCCGAAAAACAGTACAGTATAAGATTCTGAACATAATGAAAATGTGATTATGAATAGCCAAATGTAATGGAACCAATCGCCAGCAATCAAGCCAACCGCATCGAAAATCAAGCGCAGTAAAGTACACATTTACTCCTTCTCCTACGCCTACAACAATGTATTTATAATGGGTATGAGAAAGAGCGAAATTGGATTAGATAGATAAATGAACTAGAAGTAAAGCTGAACACTGTATAATAATAAAGTAATACAAACTGCCTGGACTTTGAACTGAAATATTTAAAATGGTAGTGAGATTTAAAGAGAAAGGTTGTTGACGCGTTGTGACTGCTGTATGAACTCTACTGCAAGACTGTCGGAAAGCTCTCCCGTAGCTGTACTTAAACAGTTTCTCCCACTCTAGTCTGACCTAAGCTAGATAGTGATCCTGTCTAATTTTATGCCTCTCTCTCTGCTAAGGATCCCTCTCTTCGGATCCTATTAATTGGTGAATACGCTTCAACGTCGACATCCAATCTCTTACCTAGAATCTGCCTCTAGCGATAAGAAAAATTGAATTAAACCCATCTGATCATCTAACTAGCCACTTTAAATTTCTAGTCATATTCTCTTCAAGCGACTCAAACAGCATCTCTACCATTCTACCTTCAGTACGCTACCGACAACATCACTTAACGTTCTACCTTCTTCTCATTTCACCGTCACCAATGGACCAACCACCTTCCCCCTGCTATGTACTATTACTTATGCCCTGTCGTAAAATTTTTATTTCAAACTACAAAATTGCTTAAAATCTTTTATATTAAATCTGACTATATCTAATTTGTACAATTTTTGTATATAGAAGTAGTGGTGAATATGTGTTACTCCCAATCTTTTTCTTGACTGAAATAATGCGGTTAAGGATTAATAGTGCGTTTATTAATTTTTATTGAAAATAGATTACAATTGTATATATCCTGGACTTACCAACCTGGCAATTTTAACTGAAAGTTTGGTCAATACGTTGCAGTTGTCATCGTTATAAATCGGCAGTTGTCATTTGTAATCGGTGGGGGCCTCTACTAACTTAGCTCTCCTTCTCATTCATGATGGAGGGTTAACACAGTTGGAACTCCTAACAAATTCGATCCCCGATAACTTGCACCATAAGCGAGAGAGAGTTTTAACATTGAATTAAAGAGGAACTTCAGAGTGATTTATGATTAAAAACTCTGTGCTTGATTAGTACGCAGATCATCTGCTATTTTGCAGGAACGAGATATTACTATTTTTGTATCATCACTATATTATCAGCACTGGGAAAACGCCCAGACCCGGCACATAAATAAGATAATTCTTCATGCTTTCAAACAATGAGGAAAATAATTCAACAGACCGTACCAAGCAAGGAAAGGCTGCATTTAAAGGGTCTCTTAATATTCAATTCTCGTTTGAAATTTGCATTTCAGTATCAGTCAATTCTCGTCTACTCATTCCTATTGCCTTCTCCAACCACCCAAACCGCCCATATCCCCTAGCTTGTCTTCTTCACCCCTTTCACAGTTGTCTGTTACTCTACCGGATAGTTGTTACCAACCATACCATCCTAATACTAATTTTCAATGACGTTTTACGGTATTGTATACATTATAGATTAGTTGTGGCAGGAAATGTTTGCTCTAAATATCTCAGTTTTGTACAATTCTGGACAGTTAATTTAGTTTTCCTCTGTATTATAATATGCGAACTGTAAATTCCTTAAAATAATTCTTATAAATTGTTTGTTTTATTTCCAACAATTTTAAACTTTAGGTTGTTCCAGTTAAAATAAAAGAAAAACTATCTGTTAGGAAATACATTCAAGAGTTTCTTTCTTTTTCCTATTCTTACATTTCTATTTCAACAAATTTCCTTCAAAATTGTAGCTTATATTAAAACTTTAGATGTCCTCTAAAAGTATTGCACGGTGAAGCCATACATTCTTCGAAAAAGCCTTTCTTTTTTGATTACTCCCAAACTAAATAAAATGAATTTTCCCAACAAATATAGTGAATAAGGTGATAGATTTAGATTATATTTATTAGTTTGCAAAGTTTAGCGAAAATCGTTGGAGACTTTTTCGAGAAAAAAATACACGCATAAAAATATTAAAGACATACAATACAAAAGACGCATTTCCAGTTGACTAAGTTCCATCAAAATCGGAATTTTAACAGAATTTAATGTGGGCCGGAACCTGTTCTGGGAATAGCCAAAAGTATGGCGAAGGCGTCTCTGAGAGAATGGACTCGGGGAGAACGTAATCGTCACTGGAGGCTAAGTACTGGGGCAAAATGGTCATGCCAGAGCTGTGTAGAAGAACCAGAGACACCCTGGGTCTAAGTAGGTATCAGATTTCTCTGATAGCGGGCCTGTATACTAGGCATGGTAGGTTCAAGAAACATCTGCACAAGATGGGATTACTAGATTCAGAGCCCTTATGTAGACTGTGTCAGGAGGGGGAGGAGACGGCCTCTACCTGCTGTTTGATTGCGTTGCAATCGGCAGATTGCGGTAAGAGATCTTCGGCACTCTGAGACCGGAGGAAATCATACTTCAAGAAGGACTGGTGGGGAAGTTAATGGACCTCATGAAGAGGGGGTTTTCTCTACTAAATACTGAGGGGTTAACACAATAAGCCTCAATGGGAGGCTGGAGTGCTTGGGTTCGAGTCCCCCCCTGCATCATTCTAATTCTATTAGTTTGCAAAGTTTAGCGAACATCGTTGGAGACTTTTTCGAGAAAAAAATACACACATAAATATTAAAGACATACAGTAAGAAAGACCAAGTTTCATCAAACTCGGAATTTTAACAGAATTTAATGTTTTTTAAACGGAGTTGAAACTGTACTTTCTAAGGGACTCTCATTGAACCATGCTCTCGCAGTAGTATTTTATATGCCACGCTCAAGTTGCTAGATAGTTTTCACGGAGAAGAATGCCCCCCTTTTTTTTTATAAATAAGGTCAAATTAAATTGATCCACCAGTCTGTGGACCTACATTCTTTCTCACATATATTAAAAGTTAAAATATGTAAATGTATAAATAAGGCCTGTCCACCATTTTTGAATTATTTCTGTTATCAATACATCTTCACTAGGTGATTTATTATTTCTTCATTTATTTTTAAAGAGATTCTATATTTTTATTCACAGTTGGAGATATATTGATACAGCCATTTGTATCGAGTAAGGACAGTTCGTGGTCATCTTCTGTGTGTAAAAGAGAACAGTGGTCAACTCCGCTTCCAACACTTCCATCTGTCAACTGCTTTGATTTTCCCATCTATCATATTCTCAGTCTCATCTTTACATATATCAATTTTTGGCTGGAATCCTCGATTAATAATCATTACAGCACCATACACTTTTCTGATCTTATCATTTTGTCCATAATTCTACAATATTCTCAATTTTATTGCTAAACATCTCCTTTCTTTTAGATCGTATGATTTTTTCAAGTTTCTTTTTTACGACTTTCTTGGTAATTAGTATTTTGTAGCTTACTGCAAGCATGCAGTAATCTATATCCATTTCTTTCTTGCAAAGCTTCCATACATCCCTCATCGAAACCATTCTTCTTATTTTTTGCTTTCCTTTTCACACCTGTCAATTCCATAGCTATTTTTTTCTATTCCTTAGCTTCTAGATATCCATGTCTCCTTACTCCCTTCTCGCACCTTTTCATTTCTTCTACTTCTTCATTTTATCCTTTTACAATTTAAATTCCGCATTTTATCTGGATTTGTAAACTTATCTAAATTCCACTTTTAACAATTATGGAATTTCCCAGGTTTCACAAGCACTAAGCCTTCACTAAACATTGCTTTAACTAATCTGTTTCATAATTTGTTCATCAACCGTACTTGACATCAATAATGTGGTGAGGAATGTTGTGTGAATATCATGATATGGTTTGTTTGGGTGATTTGGTGTCTCCCAATTACGTTTATGTATGTTCCAATGTTGCAAAAACCTTTTAATAATTATGGAGTTGGCTACAACAAATTGAACAAAGATGATTAACACTTTCCTTTGTTTCGGTGTAAAGAGAATTGCAACAGTTTGGGTGAAACTGTCCATTCCCAAAGTTAGCTTTCAAGCAAGGGTATGTTGTTCGCGTCCTAGATTGTTCTCACATCCTCCCTGGATATCCAACAAAACATACAACATCAATCGCCAGCGCAGCCTGTCTAAATAGCCGAAGACTAGGAATAAAAATAAGCTCTCACCAGTTTTCATTCCCCAATCTATGACCAGCATTATAAGTCTTTTCTAGGATTGATAAAAAAACCAATTTTTTCCTTTTCAATAGTTTTACCTTTGTTGGGGCATAAGCAGATAATAACAGGTCACAATCCAAAATTTATGGTCAGTCATATTCTTTGTTTTTGGGAAGTCGAATTCTTTGTTATTGGGCTTCGAAACAATAAGTTTTTTTTATAGCCAATCCCAAACCTGAATCCCAGACCAGGCTGTTACACTTAGTAAAAGGAAGTATTAGGATCGTATGAAATTTTCGAAATGCAGTATTTGTCTATTACTTTTATTGGGAACATTTTTTCAGCAAAATTGATTTGGGTGGGGGTGGGGGGTGGGTAAAGCAACGTTAAGCATCCTTTTAAAGTACCCTTCAGTACAATATATGGCTCCTTCACTTATAGAATTTTGTAGTACATAATAAAGAAAATTGATTAACCAAACGAAGAAGTGCAATTTTAAAGTATGGTATTAAAGTTTTTTTTTGGAATTTCCTGAAAAACAGCTACAACGATTTTCATTGCACTTATAACAAAATTTATCACTTACCTACATCTGAAATATTTTGCGGGAAGAATTGATTTTCGATGATTCAGAGGAATGTTCTGAAGTTAAATATCAAATGTTATTGAATTTATGTTCAATTAGCACTATCTTCTAAACTATGTGGTAATCACTTGAAGTACCACTTCAGGTGGGTACTATCCCCACCAACTCTATATTTGTGGTTCAAGTTTAAAATACAATTTCTCAAATTATCATTGTATACTCACACTGTAAGAGAAAGTTGTATGAGTATTCATACCAGGTTTATTTTTTTTTTTAGCTACTTAAATTTTCTGCCGCAAGAAGCGCACTTTCTCACTAGATTAGACCATTAAATCATGTCTTCCATTCCTTCAATTGCCAAATAAAAAAAAACAAACAATAATTTACTTAATTTCTCAAATTTTTCCTCAATTCTAATAACAGAATTAGTACCTAGTATTTATGAATAGACAATGTACCTTAGATATAATTTTACTTTCTCTTACTCCTAGTAAGAGGAAGTATTGTAATCGTGTCAAATTTTCAATATCGAGTTTTCACCGGAAATATCCGTTTAGAGGCCTTCTGAGTCCAAAAAAGTGGTTTTTAGCAAATGGTCTGTGTGTGAACAGCATAGCTCAAAAACGAAAAATCGTAGAAACTTGAAACTCGATATTCTGTTTAGATGTCAAAATTCCTCAATCGAATGTACCACTTTACTATTTTTTTTTTTTGCGTTTTTCTCAAAAATGGCTCCGAAAATTTTCTTCAAACTTAGTATGTCAACTACACACATACAGTGAGCTACAATTTTTATAACATTTCTCTGGGAAAATTCATTTAAGGGCACATTGTAGGTTTTCCCCTAAAGTACTATTTCAGTTTATTAGACAATTCTGTCATCTAAATAATGTTAATTAGAATTGACTATGTTGTTGAAATTCCGAGTTTGAAAAAAAATCAGATAACCGGAACAGCTTTTATTTTCAACACTTTACTAAATGATTTTTTTTCACTTTTTCGCGATTTTCTCAAAAATGGCTCCGACGATTTTCTTGAAACTTCGTATATAAACTAAACATACAAAGATCTATAGGGAAAATTCATTTAAGGGCACTTTCATGGAGGGGGTGGGTTTATGTTTTTCTATAAAGTACAATGTACAATTCTACCATCCAAACAAAATTAATAAGTAATAAATAGATAGCCAAAATTCCGAGTTTCACGAAAATTAGTAAATTACTAATTGCCTAAAGGTGAAAGTCTTGTAATATTGCAAGCAATATTCAAGGAAAATGCGACTAATACTACCAAACATTCCAATATAAACTTCATTAAAGTAACAGAAATCTACTATTAGTAAATTTTTAATGTAAGAAACGATGGCTATTTTTGCAATTTGTAGATAAAGTTTTTCGATTATTAGCCGATAGTATGGTTACTACTAACTTTCTTGTACACAGTAAAGCAATGAAGAATTGAAGAGCGAGACGGCGTGAACTATATCTGTTACTCTGTCTGATTTATATTTATAACGGGTACTTTCAGTTTCTGATTGAGAACGCCATGGCATGTGTTCTTCCCCCTCCCATTCCCACCACACTTGTTTGTAGAAAGTGATGGTAATGGTGGACTGGTCCAAGATGGCCACATTCTGTTCCAATATAGGACCATGAGTTAGTTAAATATTTAGTCCTCTAGTGCTGTTTCCTTTCAAGGCTTATACAATATTCCCTCAACTATGGCCACTCTTCCACTCACTCTTTTCTTGCACCAAAGCTTCACCTTCCTGAGTGGATGTTGACCGGAAACTGAATTATTTTTATTTCATTGCTTTTCGTCTTCCTTTTCTTTACTGCTGTAATTCGGGGAAAAGATTTTCTTTCCTTTGCCGATCAATAATTCTTCGTAAAGGATTTCTAGATTCCTATTTCTTAATTAAACAATCCTTATTTCCTTTGATTTATTTGTTTTTATTAATTTCAGTATATTTATTTGTTTGAAAATTTTCCTGCTTCATAATTAATGACATTTTAATAAAATGTTGTAAATTTGTTTTGTTTTTTATAATAAAACATGAGAAGATATATTTATATAAAATATTGGTCAAAGTTTTACTCGAATTTTGATTTAAAAAAATATTTTCTTAAGGGGTGGGTCCTCATTTCTAGAATAATAATAATAATAAACCTACGTACGTTATTGTTAGTATATCCCACCCTAAGTAAACTAGTACGAGGGGTTCCCTGTTATCACGCTGTAGGCAAGATCAGATATTGACTGGAGATTGCTTTCTTTAATATTTTTTGAAGTTTCTATGGAAATAAGAGATTTTCAATTATCAACATTATTTTTTTTTATTTGAATTATTAAAAAGGAAAATTTTATATAAATTATAATATGTTCAGTCTCAGTTTTATTTTGAAATGATGATTTGGGGGGAAAATTTTGGTGTGAAACATACGCAATTTACATAGTCTCTAGTTTTCGAACTTTAATATAAAACGCTTCTTCTTATTATAAATTTATTTGTTTAATTGCACTCTTTGAAGTTCGATTGTTATTTGTTTAAAGTTCGATTCCGTTTTTTATGTTGTTGCGAGGAACTAGATTTTTCTATTGAATTAGCTCATATGTATGTAATAGCAACCAAAGAGAAGCTCAGCAACCAAAGAGTGCAAGAGAAGCTCAACCACTCTCTCGGACTGGAGTGGGAGAAGCTGTATAAATATAGCGCCGTACAGTCAAAAAAAAAAAAACAGTTGAATTCAGTTCAGTACGTATCGCTACGTGTCATTCACATACCACTCTACCTTAAACATTTCTCTATTGTAAAGTCCAGGCAGTCTGTGTTTATTTATTAATATATTAGTTAACCAGTGTTAACTAAGTCTTCTTCTTATATCATCAACCAGACCTAAATTCTCTCCACCAAACACATCCATTATATGTAGAATACCATCTTTATAGTATATTTACAATAATTTATGGACTGCACTATCTACAGAAAATTAATACAACGTATAGATTAAAACTCCAGGTCTAAACAAAGTTTTTCAACTAAATATTATGAATTCCTTGGAGAAATTTTTATAGGGTTTACCATCAATTTTATATTGTTCCATTAGTATAAATGGCCAAATACAAAATGGCAGACTTAACATTGCATCTTGCATTTCTGCCTAATTCACTTTTGCTTTCTTTTTCAATTAGTGGAATTAAAAGACTTAACATTGCATCTTGTATTTCTGCCTAATTCACTTTTGCTTTCTTTTTCAATTAGTGGAATTAAAATGCTGAATTTTTTTCTGTATAGCTCACATTAATTTTTATAAAATAGTAAATACTATGAAGTGAAGATGTCAAATGTGGGCGTGATTAATACAGTAATAAATGTGAATTTCTGGTTGGCCTAACATACACCCATATTTCACACCTTCTATTCTACACTGTGATTGGCTAATAATTTATAGGTAATTCTTTTAAAAAAAAAAACTAATTTAGAATTTTTTACTAATTTTCCCTTTGTAGATATTTTATAAATTATCAAATTGTGTCATAAAATTTTTTTATAAACAAAAGTACAAAAAATCAAGTTATTTCTAACATAATATTTACTGTTTATTTAAAAAAAAATCTCGTGTGAAACACTCACACAACTTTCTCTTAATCCAGTTCTCAAAAATTGTAATTGACAAATTTTGTAGTTTGTGTACCAAATTTAATGAAATTCGTCGAAAACTGAAAAAACTAGTAAAAGCGCACTTCCGGTTTACTAATTTCTTTGAAACTCGGAATTTTGGCCATCTATTTATTTCTAATTAATTTTCTTTAGATGATAGAATTGTGTGAATTGTGTATGAAAGCACTTTAAAGAAAAATATAACCCCACCTCCTCCCCTAAAAGTGCCCTTAAATAAATTTTCCAAGAGAAACGTTTTAAATAAAATTTATAGATCTTTGTATGTTTAGTTTATATAAGAAGTTTCAAGAAAATCGTCGGAGCCATTTTTGAGAAAATCGCGAAAAAGTGAAAAAAATCATTTAGTAAAGTGGTAAAGTAAACGCACTTCCGGTTATCCGATTCTTTTCAAACTCAGAATTTCAACAACATATTTAATTTTAGTTCACATTATTTAGATGATAGAATTGTCTAATAAACTGAAATAGTACTTTAGATGAAAACCTAACCCCACCCCTCCCCCATAAGTGTTCTTAAATGAATTTTCCTAGAGAAATGTTTCAAATAAAAGTTATAGCTCTTTGTATGTGTAGTTGATATACCAAGTTTAAAGGAAATTGTCGTTTTTGAGAAATTGCAAGAAAGTAACAAAAACCAACTAGTAAAGTGGTACTTCCGGTTGAAGAATTTTGACAGATAACGTAGCGTCAGATCCCATGGCGATACCTAAACAGAATATCAAGTTTCAACTTTCTACGGTTTTTCGTTTTTGAGCTATGCTGTTCACATACATACATACACATACATACACACACTCACACACACACACACACACACACCATTCGCTAAAAACCACTTTTTTAGACTCAGGGGCTAATAATAATAATGAGTAAGATGTCAGCCAACCGGATGCACTATCCTAAAGCTTCCTTAGTTAGATTGTATCTTCCCCGAAACATGGGAGGAAGAGGCCTCATCAAAATAATGAACCTCTACAGAAGTCAGGAGCCATGGATGGGAGCTTACTTTGTAGATCATGAGTCCCAAACTCAAGCATGTTGTAGATTGGACAGGAATTACAATGCCTTCAATCTACAGGATTCAGCATAATTGGCTATGGTGAGACTGAACTGAAAAATAGGTTGGAATAGACGCAGCTACATTGACGTAATTAAGCACAGCTCATTTCCGACCACAATAATCTTGACTAGTCCCACTAATTCTGCGCTTGGTACCCTATATCCAGAGATGGAGGCATTCGTGGAGGTGATTCAGAATCATATAATAACTACGAGCGCTAATTCATACTGGGAGAAATAATTCAGGAAATGTGCAGGCTGTGCAGTATGTTCGCAGGGAGATTCAACATCTTACGGCAGATTGCTCTGTATTAGCTCCGACGGATTGCCCATAAAGACATAATAACGTCAAGCTCATTCACTCGGCAATAAGAAACAAATAAGGTCTTATGGCTGACCTATAGATTTTCTCGTCCCAGGAGCCTTCTACTTACTGGCCAGCGATAGTTGGTGAATCTCTGTAACGAGAGAAAACTGCTCGAAAGCCGATAGTATACTGAGAAGGCTCCAACACCATTGTCCGTAACATTAATATAAAAATAAAAAAATAATTTGAAATGCCTTTTTAGATAGATATATCTTGCAAGATCCAGATTAGTAAACTGAACTAATTGTTACTAACAATTTGAATTTTAATCGTTGAATGCTTATAGTTTTATTAGATTGTTGTGAAATGAAAAATATGAGGTAACAATGAATTAAACAGATGTATTTCTTGGTTTTAAAAAAGGAAAAATCTGTAAAAAAAGAAAAAAAAAAAGGAGAGATACTCCTCTAGGTGACTGTGACCACAAATGTAGAGGCAGTCTGGCAAGTTTACGGTGTCGACTTGTGAGTAACAAAGAGGTTTTCTCGCAGCTTTAACATGGTGCAGGATGTACTGGGTAGTAGTAGTTGTCATTGTGTAGTGTGTAGAGATGTGTTAGTGTTACTAGAACGGTCTTATACCGCCAGTGAGCTCAGGGGTGGCGAACAAGAGACATGTTAAACTGTCGGCACAGCCTTCGGCCTCCTCCAACATTCGGCTCCACTGTTACCACGCTTACTCCTCACCTTTACTAGCCCCCTAAGACCTTGCTTCTTCCCCCTATTTTACGACACCTCTGGTATTAAGTTTTTGTTTTTACTCTCCTAAGTTTCCGCCCAACTGCCGGCTATTCCATTGTTCTTCTTGCACGACCCCTCTTTTCTTTTTTTCTTTTTGACATTTGACTGCAGTAGTTTAAACTATTCTTGAATCAAAATTTCCACTTGTTACTCATTCAACATTTTAAATAAAATTGCACTTTATACTGTATTACTAAAGTTTAATGTTAGAGAGATTTGATGCTACATTAATCTTCTTCAATTTTTTTTTATATAATTATTGTTAATGATCTCGTTTCTCATTCATTAAGATGTCATTAATATTCATTTTAATCGAATTAAGAAGCCTTATTTACAAAGATACCGCTCCTTATTAAAGCAGTAGTATGTCTACATTACATTAATAAAATAAGTTTTTTTTTATTTTTCGATAATTACCATTTTTATTATTAATACCGTCTTTGTTTATTTTGAAAGAACTGACAAAAAAAATATATATATATAAAAAAAAGGAAATTCTTCCGTTATGCCATGGTTACAAGCCATTGGGATTTTCACAAAATGTTGTAACAAATAATATAGATGTAGTATATTAAATAATTATTTAATTAGATTATCTTATTTATAATTGGAAATGATTCTACAATAATTTGATTGCGGAAACCACCTCCTGGCCATTTATATATATCATTTCTTGACTGGAAAGGATTTCTTTTTTAAACTACAGTGGAAAATATTAAACACGAAACTGAGGGAACCAAAATATTTATTCGTGTTAAAAGAATTTCGTATTAAATGATAAAATAGCGGTTTGTGTTTGTCCCGATTTCTCTGCCATTGTACACGTAAAAAATAAGTTTATGTATTAAAATTACAAAAAACAACACAAAATTCGCTGGTTTTAACACATAATTCACCGAATTCGAAAACTAACTGAAATGATTTTGACATTTGGCGGTACCTTTACCTACTCAAAGACAAGCGGAAACCTAGCAACAGTGGCAGCCATTGTTTATTTTGTTCCATCTAACCAAAAAAAAAAAGTCAAAAAAATCTGCGTGATGGTGTGAATGCAGAAAACAGGTACATCGCAGTCTCGATTATCCGTCACGTTCAGCACCAGACGGTTGTCGAATAAGGAATAGACGGTTAATAGAAAACAAGGTTGGAGAATTTATACTTTATTCGTTTTTTAAAAACATTCCACTCTGCTTTTTATACGGGGTTGTGACCGTCACGATAACCGAGCCAGCATTAGAAAGTTTTTTTTTTGTATTTTTTTAATTTAATTTTTTTTATTTTTTTATTTGTTGCATGTTTTTCTAATCTTTGATTTTATTCTTGTGAGGGTTTGAAGAACTCATCATTGTGACTGTTTTTTAGAATTCCTCACTTTCTTGGCTACAAGAACTTGCAGTTTCCTTAAAAGTAAATTTGATATACTATCGCACTCTTCTTGGTGTTCGTACCATTCAATAAATTTGGAAATCGCAATTTCGGCTTCGGTGTTAGTAATTTTTGATATTTGAATTTCATCTTCTTCATTGTGGCTATTATTTTCATCAGTTGGATGCATTTTGGAAAATCCAGAAATTATATTGCGCCCGCGCCGTGTACAATAAAGAGTACAAATATATACATAATGTGTGGGCACCAACACCGTGACGGATAATTGGAGGTGACGGATAAAAGAGTGACGGATAATCGAGACTGCACTGTATAGGTATTATGTTCGTCCGCGAAGTGAAATCTTTCGTGTTAAGCGATATGTTTCGTGTTAAAAGAAAAAAATGTTGAAATTACATAGATCTTGTCGAGACCACAATATGATTTCGTGTTAACCGATTTTTCATGTTGAGCGTTTTTTGTGTTAAACGATTTTACTGTATTTCAATCTTCTTTGTTCAGTAATTATCAGAAACCGCATTAAAATTATATGTTGGGTTACTTAACATTGTTATACCTAAATGCCAATAGTTCATGCTGAAACGGCAAAAATGATTGATTAAAATACTTTTCTCCACTTCACTATAATCCGTATGTTAACATTTTAGTAACAGATGACTTTTAATTGATTAATTATTAATTGATATAAAAATTATAAATTTTTATTATAAATTATATTATTAGAGTGAAAATAGAAAAAAAAAATACATTTTTTTTAATTTTTTTATTTTATTTTAAAGAACATATCTAACACAAAAAAAATGGAAAAAAAGAAATAACAAGATAATGTAAATACAGGTCCAAAATGAAAGTATATTATTAGAAAATAATATAAACAACAAATTAATAATCAGTGATTAATGATCATTTATACCTTGTTTTCCACACATGGTATGCATAACAAAGAATTGGACGAGAGTTCGATTGATACGTTAGTAAGGATATAATATCCATTCTGGAGAGTAGGGCGTGTAATAAAATAAAAAAAAATTCAGCTAGCAGAGGACATTCTTCCAGAAAGTGATATATCTCCTCTCGAGCAGCATTAGGAGATATTTTTGATATTTTTCAAAATCAAAATTTCTGTTTAGACAAGACCATTAATTTAGATATAGAAGATCCCTCCCCCCCTTTTTGTATAAAGAACCAAAGCAATTTCGGGAACGATAGATTGTCGGGATAAAGTGGCTGTTACACTATGTCTGCTTTTCAGATATTAAATAGTACAGAAGAAAGCTCCGACAGAACTGTTTGGCTCATACATTCCACTAGAGGAGACTACCTAATTCACTTAGCGAGTAAATCAAATTATGTAGGCAACTTCTCAAGCTACCGAGAGCATTCGTTTAAAAGTAAGCCTATGCTTGTACCGGTAGCTTTTCTTTTCTGTTACTTTGAGGGCAATTATCCTAGGACGCCTGTTAGCTGGAAGATATAACTTGAGAACAATTCATTGAATGAAATTTGTGTGTATAAATTCCGAACGATTCTAAAGAAGTTTCTGTCGACAATATCTACCTGTGCAATCTAGCTGGGGAAGGTAAGGTAAATAATTAACTTTTAGTAGTATATTATTACATAAAGACAGTGGTCAGAACCCACATCAATTATTAAATTCTTTATAGTCTAGGTATAAAATTAAATTCGTCATATTATTTGAATAAAACCCAAGAATTCTTCCTTAATACATTCAAAAAACTGACTAAAATTGTTGATCTAAACTTGAATATTAAATTACTTTTCCTCTTAAAATTCCTCTTTAAAGTTTATCTAAGATTGTTAAGCCCCTCAGACGGAAGGCTTTATTCAATTTCACTTACCGATAGAGACAGCTTTCTAGGTGAGAGATTGGCTGTCGAAGTAGAAGCCTATTGGCCAACACATTATGTGGGCCTGACCCAGGGTGTAATGCGTAGCTGACGTGTGCGCTCAGTAGCTCAATGGTTGGCGCCTAGAACTATTGAGTCTTGCTATTGAGTACAATTTGCGAATTGCCTGGCGATTGGTTCCAGTATAGTAAAATAAATCATATGTGTTTACACGGAAGTGATATATGAATAGAGCTAAATGTGTCGCATAATTGTTTGGGAAATTTAAGATTCCATTAGATTCAAATAACCCTGAAGAGTCGTTTCTTGTCAGTTTAATAATAGGCAATTAAAAAAAAAAAATCCGTGTTGGGTATTTTAGTTTTTTGACAAGTATATTATGATCAAATGTATTTTTGTTCGCGAGAGCTGTAATTACATATTTCTCTACTTGTACAATTGGTTGTGTACGAAAAGTAAGTTAAAATGCTCTATATATTCCAGTAGTTAGTGAGCAACGGACCATAATGAAATATAAATCACAGCTTGATTTAATTCTCCCTTGCAGGAGCTTTTTGCTTCAGCGCCTTTTTGGGAATGGCGAAGAATGTCAAATAATAGTTTACCAGAGGGAGGGAGGGAGAAAAGCAATGTAAGGCATCAGAGAGAGAGAGAGAGAGAGAGAAAGAGACAGCGCCTTGGTGTGGAGAGAATTGTGATCCTTAGTTACTATATCTGACCCTTGACACAGCACACCCACAATGTATTTCATTCTCTCTAACTCACTCTACTAACGATGGAGAACATTCCCCAGTTGGTGATTTACTGGGTGGCAGTCCGGCCTGTCAAATCCTTTTATTTATAGCCAAGTTATTGCTTAAGTCTTACTGAACTCATAACCACTGCTGGCCTTCATTTCTTCACTTTCTGTTCCTCCTACATTGACCTTTACAATTCACTAAATACAAGTTATTATTTTCAAACATACAATAAACAAATTAGAGCTTTCCTAATTGCTGTTAATAATGTATATTTAAGAAAATATTTTAAAAAACTGTACTCCAAATCTGTAATCAGAATGAATAAAATTTCATCTTTGTGAACTAAACCACTTTGCAGGAACAGTAGTCAGTTTGTGCGGATTATAACCAAAGATATATCATTAAACTGTCCTTTCAACGACCCTTGTTACACTTTATTGGTTTGCTTGTTATCCACATTGATGTGCCAGCAAGAATTTAATGGAGATTATTTAGTATCCCTTCCAATTACCTTGGAGCTGCTAGTGTTGCAAAAACAAATCAAAATATTTAGGTGAAATATTTCAACATTCTTACTATAAGAGATCATTATGCACAAATTAAAAGAAAAAATAATTCTCTTTAAAACAAAGAGAGACGGAGAGGGTTTTAATTTATTTCCTTACAAAAGCAAGAAGTATCAAAAAATCCTTTAGCGCAACAACCCATGAAGGACGAAGGGGGCGTGTTGTAAGTATGCCGTTTAGCTCTGGTTCAACTCTATTTTAGTTACAATGACTTACTATGCTATAGTAGATTGTAGAAATCTACAAGTTTTGGGACCTGACTATAGAGCACAACTAGAAAATTGTATTTTCCATTTATGTCATCCTGATGCAAAAGTAAGTTTTTATGCTCCATCATCACAAATATAACCATCATCTGGCTAACGTAATTGAAATGTTTAATGGGTTGTAAATCTTCATCATGTTGCAAGAGTCTATCGAAAGCATTTACAAACTGTCCAATTGATTGATTTATACAATATCTTCACCAACCATTTTAATGCAAGTTTGAAAATTTGAACATTGAAATGAGTAAACCCACTTTCCAGACAAACTATTATTTACCCTGTAGTGTTAGGCGGAAGAAGTAGGATCTGCTTGAGAAATTTGTCCTTTTAGTTTTAGATATTTCTTAATGACGTCTTGAGATATTTCAAACCCATAAGTTGGCTGCCATACAGCATAACCACAGTACAGAGAAATAAAAAAATTATAAAAATTATATATAGAAATATACCACGTATATGTTCGAGTGTGTGTGTGTGTGTGTGTGTGTGAGAGAGAGAGAGAGAGAGAGTGAGAGAGAAAACTAAATATTTCAAAACAGGAACACTGGAGGAAGCTCAAACTTGATATATACGTTTGACCCGCCACTACAACGGGCAGAAAGATTTTAGTTATAATCTATAAACCTGAAGTGTGATTTACTGTGTTTATTTTAGTTTTTTATTTTCGTTTTTCGCAATTTTCTCAAATTTGGCTTTGGTAATTTTTTTTTTTAAACTTTGCACACTAACTAAACTTTTTTAAATTGAGTTTTGTAAAGATTCGCGAGGGGGAATTGCAACGTTTTAAACCTCCTCTAAGAAACCCAGCTCCAATATAATTTCCTCTAACTTGCGAATTCATGGAATAAGTTTTTGAATTTGTTGAAATTTTCTTGAAAACGCTCCAACGATTTTAGTTTTTGTTGTAAACATGGAGTATTTACTAATTGCAAACAAGTAATCTTAAAACTTTTGATTTTAGGGGTATTTTGTGATATCTGAAGTTAACTTCAACTTAAAACTTAACTTTAACAATAAATTTAATTGATTTTTTCTATGCGGTGTTGTCGATTGGCTGTTTTATAGTAGTAATAGATGATTAATTGGGATGAAATTGATGAACCAATTGACAGCCAGAAAGGGGAGGATCTAGCTCAGGTAGCGCCCGTGTGCAATGAAACCCTGGCGCCCCCTAGGCCTGACCCCCCCCCCCCGCGACTATAACTATTAACTTTGCCGTCGTAACAAGAAAGTTTTTTCATATTCCAACAAGCTATTTTATAAGTAGGTATAGCTTACAGTATGGTATTAGTTACGGCCTTTCTTCTTATGACGGCAGAATAACACTCATTGTTTTTATGCCTGTAGCGAAACTAAGCGGCGAACCGCGATTATAGTTCATGTTTCGTCTTGTGTTTTAAGTTTTATGGACAGCGAAATAGAAGCGAAATGTATCGAATTACTGTTTCGCTGCCCATAGAACTTACAACACAAGGCGTAACTCTATCGCGGTTTTGCCGCTGTCTGGCCGCTTCTAAACTTTAAATACGTGAAATAAGGTTTATTTCGAGTTGAAACAAAATGTTCGAAAAAGAAGCCGCCCATAGGGCGCTCGCGTTTGATAACTGCCGCCACCCCGCTGGCTGGCCGCTTCTGTCATATCATTGTTGTACCATGATGGTCCAAGACGATGCTCTTAGCTGTCTCAGGGAGCGCCGCGGCGCCCGTGTGCATTGCACACCCTGCACTATAGGTTAAGCTGCCCCTGAGCCAGATATATATTTTATTTAGATGTTAACTTAACATTCGTCGCAATTTGTCCTTGACGTTTCAGCATTAATATATGCCATTATCAAAAGGATGAAATTTTATGTTATAATATACATTGTCTGGAATAAAGGAAAAACGTTTTTTTACAGATGGTGTTTTTGGTTAAGTATACAAACAATGAGTACAATTTTTTATTATTATTTATTTGATTATTTGGTCCACAATTAAATACTCACCTTAAGGAGTTATACTGATTTTTACTATATGTTTTGTAAGTTGGATAGTAATTTATGCTGTTGGCCAGAATTATATAATAATTTTTTATAAGTTTCAGGCCAACAGCATAAATTACTATCCAACTTACAAAACATATAGTAAAAATCAGTATAACTCCTTAAGGTAGGTATTTAATTGTGGACCAAATAATCAAATAAATAATAATGAAAAATTGTACTCATTGTTTGTATACTTAACCCAAAACACCATCTGTAAAAATGTTTTTCCTTTATTCCAGGCAATGTATATTATAACATAAAATTTCATCCTTTTGATAATGGCATGTTTTAATGCTGAAACGTCAAGGACAAATTGCGACGAATGTTAAATTAACATCAAAATAAAATATATATCTGGCTGCCAATTGGTTCATCAATTTCATCCCAATTAATCATCTAATATTAAATTTAATGTTAAAGTCAACTTTAAATTGTGGTTACAAAGTTTTAATGGGGAAGATAGAGGAGGAATCAAATTTAGTTAAAGCCATGCTCTAAAATCCAACAGCTTTATTTGTGATGCAATATATATATATATATATATTTTAGTAAGAATTCCTTGTTATAAAAAAATTTATCCGTTAGAATTACAACTGTTACAGTAGGAGAAATTGGTGTGAATGTTTCACATTCGATTTTTTTTTTATTACTTTTTTGCGACTTTTGATGAAGGTTGAGGTGCTTCCTTCAAATGTTTGGCCGTCAATTATTCTGGAATTGAAGTAAAGTCAACTCAAACAGGGAGATAGGATTCTTTTTTTAAATCTGTATAGAGTGATGTCATTCATTGAATGCCTTTAAAAAAGTTGTTGCAGTGGAATCGTTTATTGGATGATCTGATCCCACCGTGATACTACAAGATGTAATGGAATCATTTAATGTGATTCCTGAGGTATGTAGTAGATGTCTTGAAAAGGGCGGAAGTTAGTTTAGAGATTTTTGGAAGTTAGTGCTCTAAGTATTAACACGGAAATTATAAAAATAGACTGTATTTGAACAATAATTTAAACGTAAAAAAATGGTAACTATTAACAAGAAATACTTAGAAATAAATAGAAGATAAATAACTAATAAAATAAAATGATTAAGATAAATGAACTAAGATGCACAACTAAAGGTAATAAATAAGTATAAATAAAAACTGTATAGGGACTCGTAAAACTGCTGCTCGTATATGAAGACGTACTCAAGTATAATCGTATATTCCTCCCCTCTTCCAATGGGGCGAGTTTATATATTAGTGTTGGCCACACTCACACCAAGACATCTGTCCTAGTGTGCGACCTTGGTGCGTTTGGTGACTACCGATTTAGGTGAGTGGCCAGCCTTTGCGATGCTTGCTTTGATGTAAGGGTATTTACCCTTGGTTTGATTGTTTGGCCGCGGCCTTGTCTTGAAGTCAGGCAGCTGGCTAGGCAGCAGTTGTAAATTATTCTTTCTTTGTTATCTGTTGTGAAGGTTTGACATTGCTATGACTTTGCCATGTCATTACATTGTCAAGTCCAAACTTTTGTTTTTGTTTTTCCCATTTTAATCGGTCAAAAATTTAAATATTTCATAAAATTATTAACTATATTATTTAAAATTTCATTCAATGAATTCTAGTAAAAACTAAGCAAAAAAAATGTGTCTTTAGCTTCAGATATTTCATAAATGCACTGCTACATGTATAATGCATCTCTGTTACTGCCTTATATTTCTCGCTACTCATATATGATTTTATTATTCGAAATAATTCTCATTACTTTGTTTTAATTTCAATAATTGATAAAGTTGGGTTTCTTGTTTTGTTTTTTTTCTGGATTAGTGGGCAAATCTGCCTTATTAGGAAACAAGAGCAAAAACCAGGTATAGAACATAAATTCTATATCATCAGAGAAATTTTCCGTGGTAGCCTGCTTCATTTTGTGGTCATCGACCGGTTTCGGGCGTTCGCCCATCTTCAGGATGCGTTTTTCAGACAGTGTGACTACACAGACTTGCACAGAGCAAATTCAGTTTACACACTGACTGGTGTTTTTAATTGTATTTAAAACTAAACTCTTAAACTAGGTCAAAGGGTATGGTGATGGTAACTGGGTGGGAAAAAACACTTGTTTGGATTGTTAAAGGGCAAATTTCCATACCCGTTGACCTAGTTTAAGAGTTTTGTTTTAAATACAATTAAAAACACCAGTCAGTGTGTAAACTGAATTTGCTCTGTGCAAATCTGTGATGTCACACTGTCTGAAAAACGCATCCTGAAGATGGGCGAACGCCCGAAACCGGTCGATGACCACAAAATGAAGCAGGCTACCACGGAAAATTTCTCTGATGCTTTCCAGCTCTGCGGAACCAACCACCACGACTAATAAATTCTATAATTTCAATTATTAATTGATCTTAAAATAAATCTACCGATCCTCTAATAAGATTTAAAGATGTAAGATTTATATAATTATGATAATTTAGTAAAAAAAAAAATTATTAATACATTTTAGCAATTTCAATCAGAATTATTCAAAGTAAAAGAGCAACTTGAGCTATGAGTTAAGTGGGGATAAGAGTCGCATTATTCCAATAATGGCACCCGAATGCAGATCATCTGTCTGTGTGCTGCATTCTATTTCATCAGCATGGACTCCTCAATCAGAAACCTCCTTTTTAAAATACTTATATATTAGGTGAAATAAAATTTTACATTCACTTAAATTAAGAAAATTATAGAGTAGATTCGATAAGAAAAAAATGCGTTTAAGCTAAATCAAGTGATAATTACTGAGCTCTATTGCATTATTTGCTCTTAGGAAACCAATTTAAAGAAAAAGATTATCTCTAACCGCTGATTTACAAAGGCTATGATAGTGTAAATACAATAACAAAAAATAGTAAAAATAGAGGAGAGTTAGAAAATCGAAGAGCCCCCTTCAAACAGTTTTGATTGATAAGTATAAGATTAGTTAAACAGAAGCAACGGCACTAAAGACTAGGCCAATATTTACCTATTATGCTAGAGAGATTTTCTTAAGTTATGGAGCCATGGTTCCCTAGACATTAATATTCTGTGTAATCCATCAAACTTATTGAGAATGGCCCACTACTTTACTTGGGGGCGGGGGGCCCATCACTATGACGCTATCCAGACAGTTTAACAAATATTTTTCCAAACAAATATTGAACCAATTACTTTGTAATTATATATTACTAAAAGGGTTTAGGTCCTTAACTCCTATTGAGTGGTCTTCAGAACCGCAGGGAAAATTCTTCCACAAAGCTTAACCATTTCTTCAGCGTAGAACTCATTGTGCTTTTTCATATCTTCTTATAATATATAATAAGTTTACAATGTTTGCGAGAAAAAAAAGTTAGCTGTTGAGCATTTCGTGTGAGAACAATACATCAATTTTATTCACCATTTTTTGAGCATATCCATGTCATTCATTTCTGAACGGTATTTCTCATCGCCATCAAAATTTTCAATTTTTACCAGTACCAAAAAGAAAAAAGAAATTTATTTAAAAAAATATCACACTAATTCCAAAAAATATTTCTTATAAAGTGGTTAAAACATCCATGAAATGAAAGCCGTTCTCATTCAATAAGTCTTTTTTATTGATTGGCTTATAATGATATTTATTAATGATAAATAACGAAATGCTTTATTCTAATTGTTTTGAAAATTATACATATTTTTTAGGTTATCAGCTACATGAATGGCAAAATTTGGGCGTGCTGTAAAGAGATTTATTGATTTGTTTAAGAATGAAATTTTATTCTAAAGATATCTGTAAATTTAAAAGAAAAAATGATATGGAACTATTAGATATTAAGGATTTCTGTAGAAGATAGTTTACAACTTATTTATTTCCTAATTTATTTAGGACCTAATAACTGGAATGAAAGTTTTAATTATCTTGACGAATTTATTACTCGCTAACACTCATTTGCAGTTTTTACTGACAGTAGATTGGAATTCGTCGACTGGGGAATAATCAGAGAATTAATGAAGGTTTATTGGGTTTGGGATGTTGAACGCAGTTAGGGAATTCAAAAGACAAAAGATGGGTTAATAAGAGGAAAAATTAATTACAGAATTCCGTTTTCATGGTCTCTTGGGTTGATCGTGGTTATCATATAAAAAATCTGTAGAGAATTTCTCTGACAAAAATGTATTCTGGTCCGATCATATAGCGGTTTAATTAAATTTACTACCACAAATAGAGAAATAGAAAGAGCATATTCTGCCATTCATACTTTAGTTTAAGTATGCGGTTAGTTATATACTTTAAGCGGTTAGTTTGGAAAAGTTTAAAATCTCTAGAATACTGTATAAGAATATAATAGAATAAAGAAGCGAAAGGAATTGAAATGAGTGGCAATACAGTATTGAAAAATTTAGAGTCAATGAAAGAAATAATTAGAATCAGAGAAAGTTTTATGCAGCTATGTGAAAAACCTTTTAAATCCATTCAGCCCTGGCTTGATATTATACAATGTTTTAATAAAAGGAATAGAAGTTTCAAGTTATTAACTTTATTTAAAAAGTCGTACTCGATAGTGGTAAGGAAAAAACTCACAACCTTAGAGCCCATTTAAAGAAAATATCCTAGTTTAGTAACTGTATTGAATGGGCACGGAGAGAACAATAGTAAATTTGAACAAGTTTATATGTTCACGCAACGTTGGAAGAAAGAGCTGCAGGGGAAAGCTCTTCGAAAACCGTTTATCATACAATTTACAAATAGCTGCCCCTAGAAATGTGAATTATATGAATTTAGGTTGATTCGTCTCCACTATAAGTAAAAAAAAAAAAAAAATCTTATGGCGCAACAGCCCATGAAGGGCCAAGGCTTGCCAGACGTCGATTTGTATTGGGGGACGTGTGGTAAGCACGCCGCTGTTCCCAAGCCGTTTAGTTCCGGCCTTCCCTATCTAGGCGCTACTAACTGTAGCTTCCCACTTTTCATCGCGTTGCTGGATCAACACTGACTTTGCCCTCACGGGAATCGAAACCTGAATTCTCGCACGAAAGGCGAGTGCGCTGAGACCAACGCGTGAGGATCTCCACCATAAAATAGCATTATCAAAATAAGAAGAGACCTGCTGAATTTATATTATAAATCTTTTGTATGTGCAAAGGTTATCTATCCTTTATGTGCAACATGGAATACAATGATGCATCATTTGGCTCGTTACAGAAACAAGGAAAAGGTTTTTCGTTTTGTCAGAGGATGAAACGTTATATTATTTGAATGCCGGTAATTGGACTACGTTGTTAACATTCTTTAAAGGAAGCCCTTACATACCGTTCCTTTTTTTTTCTGCAGTATTTCAATTATTAACAATTACTGCTATTCATTAATTAAATTTTTTTTTTAGTTGCATTTTTCTAAAAAAAAGGAAACTTATTTTTTTCCTTTTTCCTTTGACTATACTTTATCTTTTCCTGGATAGTTATATTCTAGTAAAACAGTCCTGATAGACATGCAGCCATTAGCTATGTCAGTTTACATACATTATTATGTATTGTTTTCTGAATATTTCCAATAAAAGTTTTTCCTTCAATCTAGAGTATCTACTGTATTGTTACAGTAACTATAATTAGTGGCAATACATAAACATGATTAGTGGCAATACATAAAAAGTTTTAAAATTTAACAATTCCAATCTTTCACGAAATAATATGGAAGACATGAAAATTTGATGCTATTATTGATGAAATAATATGGAAGACATGAAAAAATATTATTATTAGTTTCATTTTTCGTAAATTCTTGACATAATATCCTCATTAGCGGATGAGTTGTTTTTAACCAGAAGAACAAGGAAGACCTGGTGCAATTATCCTTAACTTATATAAGACTAGCAGCTATTTAAATCCTTCTGTCAAAATGCTCTTCAACAAATTCTGCGGGTCTGTTTTCAATCTTGCCCTGTTGATACCGGACAGATATCCCAGAAAGATCTTTTCTTGCTGAACATCTAATGAAGCACGATTAATGTTTCTCGAATCTACAAATAAACTTTTCGCAGTGTCGTTACCAAATATAAGCATAGTGTAACGCAGCCAGTGGTGCCATCTAGGAGAGAAGGCGGGTACCTAAGGTTCTCTTAGTGGCCGCAGGAAGCGCTGGCGAATAGTTCTTTCTAGAAAAATTAAGAAGAGTCTGGAAGGTTCGCTACCGGTATAAATAGAGGGACCACAGAGAGGGAGAAAGTTTTTCAGTTACAAACGAAGTCAGTAGTTTGTGAAAAGTGTACAAAAAGTGAACAAAGTGAACTTTTGTGGTTTAAACTGTGAAGTAATTATTACTAAGTGCTGTATTTTGTAATTTATTGTTTATAGCAATAAATTGGTGTTTTCTTTATTGAAGTTTAGAGTATTTTATCTATACGAACCCACTTAAAACTAGTTGCAGTAGCTAGTTTAGTTGGAAAAACATTACATTTGGTGTCAGAAGTGGGATAAAATCTCTAAACAGGTAACAGTTTAGTATCAGTTTTATTGTATGCCCATAAGTTACCAGAAGTCAAACGCGGAAAATGGAGGAAATGATGACATTGTTGAAGGAAATGAAAGACAAAATAGAAAGGGGCCAGGACGAAATGAAAGACGCAATAAGGAGGGGGCAGGATGAATTAAAAGACAAAATAGAGAGGGGCCAGGATAAAATGAGAGCAGAAATGAAAAAGGCCCAAGAGGAGTTAAAATCCGAAATGGAGAGGAAGATAGGCGTGATAGAAAAGTACGTAAGACGCCGATTGAAAGCACGGAGACTGGCTTGCCCAAGGTTGGAGTTGGAGCCTCACCAACGGTAGACATACAGGAAAATGAAGACCGCCGAGTGGCGTTCAGAGCGCTTGCGCAAATTAAGCCGCCAACCTATGATGGAGCATCATCGTGGGCGAACTATTTGCTACAATTTAATGCTGCCGCTTCCGCAAATGGATGGAGCGAAAAAGAGAAAGCAACATCACTGATTATCTCGTTGCGGGGTGAAGCGCTGGACATCCTCCAGAGCATTCCGGAGGATCACCGTGGAGATTTTGCCCATTTGAGCGAACACATGGACAGGAGGTTCGGCGACAAGCATATGTAGGAACTGTACAGGACGCAGTTTAAAACACGGCGCCAACACCCGGGAGAAACACTCCAACAATTTAGTGCCGACATCTCCCGCTTGGTTAGAATGGCGTTCCCCGGCCTGGATGACAATCTTTTGGAGGGATTTGCTGCGGATACTTTCGCCGACGGCCTGAAGGACCCCGAATTAAAACAGGCTATCAAGTTGGCCAGATCAAGGACGATCGGGGAGGCGCTGGCAAGAGCTTTAGAATTTGAGCCTGTAAAAAAGAGCATCCAAAAGGAACCAGTTCGAGTAAGGCAGACTTATGTGAAGCCATCTGTCGCTTCAAGTGCTAGTAAAGTGAAGGAGAAAATTGAAGACATTGTGGAGCGGTTTGTAGAGGGTCTGGTTCGGGAACTGGTGCCCTCCAACGCAAATACTAAACAATCTATGAAATGTTTTAACTGCCAGGAAGTTGGACATTTCAAGAGAGAGTGCAATCGCCCTCCTACCAAGAAACAGCAAAAGGGTGAAGATAATCAGTAATACCAATTAAGATCATCCATCGGAAGGGAAGACTCCATGGCAATGCTGACGCTCTTTCAAGACGGCCTTGCAATACGGATTGCAAGCACTGTAGCAAGATAGAACTGATGTACCAGGGACAATGCAAAAGAACTACGGTCTTACCACTAGAAGAATGGAGCCCTGAAGTGATTAGGGAAGTACAACTTAAAGATGAGGACATCAGACCAGTGCTCAAGTCAAATTTTTGCATGACTTTGAACTCAATTATTTGCGCCAATTTACATTGAATGTCATTGCTTTTTTCTGAAACTTCTCTGTCCAGAAATTACTAAGCTACTCGTTTGCCGGTAGCTCCAATCTTTTTTTACACCATTGGTAGAATGAAGATTCCTTCCTCTCACCGTGGACAAGCCAGTTGTTTTGCTGTTATACTTTCATTTCATTTTTGCTTATAATCTCCAAATATTGCCAACTCTTAATATTTTATTTTTCAAAATACCGTCTCATCTAATTACTAATAATCTCCAAGTTTTTGATGTCATAAGTGTGGACCGAGGGTATCCACAAACAATTGGCTTCAAATTTCAGGACGGATAATTTCCAGATAGATTCAAGGATTTGCTGTGTAAATTTGAACAAATAATTAAGATCAAATGTATGCTAAAGTTTTGAAGGAAAAGATCTTCTATAACTCAAGAGAAGTCCAAGGATTGGAAGTCAAATAACTTGTCAGATGTATTGCAAAGTATGCTTCAATTATTACGAGAAGATAGTGACCAAAATTTATTTGTAGATTTGAAACAATTCTCTATTCCAGCAAAAACCATGCTTCATTTGCAACCAAATCAAGCCCACTGCAAGAGAAAAGATTAAACTAGATTTAATGATACTGAAGGAATTGCTGAATGGTTTCATTGGCTACTCGGATCTATTTTCTACCATTTCTATTTATTTAATCCCACTCCATTGCGAGATAATTTCTACAAACTGCGTAAGCAGAGGATGGAAGGATCGTCAGTCCGAACACCACTCAAAATTCGATGAAATGGACATAAAAGCTATGCACCATACTTACTAATCAGCAACACATTTTATTCCTTCTTTTTTTCAAACAAACATAATCTTAACGCGGTTGACTTGAAAAGTTATTGGCTTTACATTTGGATTTGAAATGGCAGCAAATCAATTCAATGACCTAATCCTTAAACATATGTAGCTGTCAATCCGTACAGCGCGCGTATGTATTTACATACTTAGCAGTTATCTCGTACCTAAGCCGTAGTGATAAAGATGTACAGAAGAAGTTGTAATCTATTTAATACGTATCATGTAATGGTGCCATTTCTCGAATGTGGGAATTTGCAGATGTGCACGTGTGTGGGACTGTGGCGAAGGCAGCACTTATTCCAGTAGTAATGGGGCACAAGTAAGAGAGGTAGATTAGGAATTATCAATCACACAGTGAGCTGCAGGGATAGTGTGTGTGAGTGTGCGCTAGATTGTTAGCTATAACAGTGTGCTGGCGGTTTGGATCTCGCAATGGTAATCCAAGTAGGCTGTAGGAGCGTCGGCATTTTAAACGAGTGTGCGGCCAAATACTGCTCTCCAGTCTTCCTTCTCTTCCACTATATGGGATTACCAACTCCATTACCGGAGCTACATCCTCTCAACTCCCCACCCAACTATACCTTCTACTCTCCAACTTTCATTTCATGGATCGACAGGCACTTGTTTCATTCCTTCATCCCATAGATCACTACTTTATCCTACATCTCCTACCTGCTACTTACTTACCTTTAGCCACTTCTAGACGAAATAAATCATTTATTTAAAATCAGATTAAAATATACCATGCTTAAAATAAATAAATATCCCGTACTGCAACGTCTGAAGATGCAAAGTATCTTATTATGTACTGAAACTGTATGATGCTGTAAGATTCAATGTTTCCAACCTTTTGGATTGTCATATTTTTTTTTAAATTACAATTCATGAATACTGATTTGCAAAATTGATAAGAATTTATTTGAGAATTCAATATTTCGAATAAACTTGGTGCACCTTTTTTAAAAATTTGGTGTAAATCATTAATTTGAGGGGGTTTATTTTTTAATTCCCAATGCTAATTATCGGCTCTTGGCCTTGATTATCCCTTTTATTTCAATTCTAACGCAATGAACATCCTTAGAATTTCTAGGGCACTTCAAAACCTACCCTAGAGTGACAGTTATTTGAAAAATATTTTCTGTCAAATTATGGTATAACAATAAATCTTAGGGATTATGGAAGATTCTTCTCGACCGTTCTTATACGAAGGAAAAGGATTGTGAGATTCGGTCTTTTTAAAAAATAAGAAAACTTAAATTCTTGCCATCGTTTCGACAAATAAATTGTCTTTTTCAAGGCATAATAAAAAAAAAAAAACTATTAAATAATCTTCAAAACATAACAAATTTAAAAACTTGTGTATAAAGTTGGAAAATAAAAAGTTGAAATCACCTCTCAACATCACAGAGAATATTACTCACACATTCAGGTATGCATGATAGTCATTACATCTTTTAGTTAGCCCAATTAAACGTTTGTAAACAAAACAATTTCAAAGAAAATATATCTATTATATTGTATGTTGTAGGCAATATAGTCTTGTGAATGTTTCACACCAGAATTTTTACAAAATGTTAGACATTCTTGGGATACGATGGTTACATTTGTTATGTTAAAAAAATTAAAATAAAACAAGCAAAAAAAAAAAAATGGTAGCTCTTTATCCATTAATATTCCCTTTGAATTAGAACATGTTTAGCGAGGAGCAGAAAAGGAGAAAACATGAAAAATTGTTACCATCATTATTGTGACAGCCGGACATGGCGGTATGGGAGACCACAGAACTGACCGCCGGCCTCATTCCCATCAGGATATGAAGCTTTTCTCTATCTTAATGTCTATCCCTTTCCCTAAAACAAAAAACACCCCTTCCACCTAATTCTACCAACGACTTATTTGAGTATAATCACTTTACAGATTAAAAGATTTATCATTCTTCCAATAATTTAGTTACCATTCTACCGCCCTACGACTTTTTTTTCTTGTCTTCCGTTATGTCAGTAACAGATTGTTATGCGTACATAATAAATTTTATTTTCAACATTTAATTCGTATACATAGAGATTTGTTTAAATAAAAAGTTAAGGAAGCAAAAAAAAACATCTTTTTTCTCCCTCATATCCCTCTTTATCCCTTTCCATTTTTTTATCTAATTCTGAACTTTAAAGACAATATTTTGCGTTGTTTTTATTCAATCAAAATGTGGACGAGTTTGCACAGTGTGTGTTAATCCTTCTGAATCTGTAATCCTTAATCACTAAAAAAGTATAAACTATCAAAATGACGATCATAATAATTTTTTCAACTCTATTTGAATAGGTTGACCATGACAAAATCAGGAGAAAAGCTCTAAGAGGAACAATATCCTGCTTTAAACATGGCCGAGCCTTAGAACTATTAGAATGTGG